>JACATO010000765.1:0-18284 GCA_018389105.1 Nautilus pompilius | reverse complement strand
GAGAGGAGGAAGAGAGAGAGAGAGAGAGAGAGAGAGAGAGGAGAGAGAGGGGAGGGGAGAGAGAGAGAAGGAGAGAGGGGGGGTGGGGAGGAGAGGGAGAGAGAGGGGGGAGAGAGCGAGAGAGAGAATTCATCCGCCAGCAAAATATAAAGAAAACTATAGCCAAAGAGAATTTGATAAAAGGTAAGTGGAATTTCATCTAATGGTTTTGCGAGAATTTTTTCAGAGAACGCGATCAGTCGGCTAAATTGACGCGTAAAGCTGGTACAGCTCAGAGATGCGGTCCGCCTGAAGGCAGCACTTGACGTGAGGAAAGTGATTAAAAGTTGATGGAATAAGAAGAGAACCTCACGACGATTCTGCACTTTGTGTGTGTGTTTGGATTTTTAAAATAAGTATGCCCGAGCGGCTTGGGTAGATTCCCTTAGCAATTTGTCTTTTTGAACGTCGAATCAAAAGAAACAATTACAGAGAATAGAGGAAAATTAATCAAGGTATGAAAGAAATTAGAATTTTCTATCACGAAAACCTCGCGAAAGTTAGACACTAATCTTAAATTTCACGCAGAATCTGGAAAGCTAACGTAGTTTGTCTTGATTTGCTTTGAAACTTATTTTTATGCCTTCTACTGATTTAAGAAAATCTTCCAAAGAAATTTTTTATACAGTGCATGAAACTTGTCCCATCGTCTCTCTCTCTCTCTCTCTCGCTATCTCTGTACTGACGTCATACCAGTTTCTTTCTGTACTGACGTCATCTCTCGCTTTCTCTGTACTGACGTCATACCAGTTTCTGTACTGACGTCATATCTTTCTCTATGTAGTGACGTCATCTCTGTGTGTGGAATAAATACCGAAAATTGTTATTAGGTGAAACATATAGGTAAGGTAAAATGATTCACTGTGGCCCAGTTTCTTTGTGTTTAGTAAATTACCTGGCATCTATAGGACGTATGTACACGTTTTATTTTTTTTTTAACGATCTTTGAGATCGACTGGCTGCTCACGATGACGTCAGTACATAGAGAGAGATATGCCGTCAGTACAGAGTGAGAAAGAGAGAGATGACGTCAGTACATAGAGAGAGAGAGAGAGATTGATTTCAGTACAGAGAGAGAGAGAGAGAGCTAAATTCTGGAAAAGAAAGGAATTCAAAATCTACCTGTCGGTTTATGAGCCAGCAACCTTCTCAGGTGTTCCAATTTCGTTTACGGTAATGGCAATATATTTTATCTACCTAGTTATTTATTGCGTTCATTTGCACGTGCCCGGGAGCTGATTTCAGTTGTGCGTCTGGTATCGATCGCTTCAGCCGCAATTGCTTTAGACAGGAGTCCATTTAAAAAAAACAACAAAACCGCAAAAGCCAAAATATGAACTATAACAACAACAAAAGAGAAAAGATAAAAACAGTGTACTTAAAGCTGAGTACACACCAAATGTAATAATAATAATAATAATAATAATAATAATAATAATAAATAATAATAATAATTTTACTACGAAGGCCTGGGTCCGCGATTCCACACCAACTTACAACGATCACTGTCAGGCCACGGTCGATGAACAATGGATGTAGACAGGGGTATCTACAATCGCGGCCTTAATTCGACGGGGACACGGGTCTGGCGGGTGACCCGTCGACGTTAAAGGGTGTCTTCCGGTATTTCTGACCGGTTCTCCAGAGCTGTCGAACTAAAAACGCTTTTTTTCCCAAGTCGAGTTTCTAACTTACAATCCCCCAAAAATGTCCATTATTTTCTCGACGGTTCCTTTCCGATCTAAATCTCCACCACCCTCCAGGATCTTCAATTCCAGCGACGGAAACACGAACCACGGGAAACAGTGGAGGGGCTGGCTGTCTTCCCGCCCCAACTACCTTCTCCTCTCCAAAAAAATCGCCCCTTTTTTTCCTTTCTTATTTTTTTAAAAATGTCTTCTTCCAGCCTCCATCCTCCCTCGGGCCTGTCTTCCATATGTATTTACTTACATCCGATCCGCATATAAACTTGTCTCGTGGCTGATTGGGGGGGGAGGAGAAGGGAGGGAGGGGATGGGGCCGTGTGGCCCCCTAACGCTATTATTGTATACCGTGGAATATCAATAGCACTCAGTGTGAGATGCGATGATGGTGACGGCGTATTTCAGGTCAGCTGAATTCTTCTAATTGGTTTCTCGACGACGCAGCTAAAGCCGGCAGAAACTTCGGAATAAATTCTTTAAGTACACAACCCTCCCTTCTTCAAAATCCGGGTATTCTGGTCAAAGCCCCCAAAGACTTCTCGATTTGACGACCTGACCTACTACCCAGGCCATTTAATAAGCCCTGCTCCAAACCAGGTCCAACATCCGGGTGTTCTAGCTGAAACAAAGACAGCCTCTTTCACTTTGTCATTTCTTCATCCCCTTCCCTCGAATGTCAAACGAAAATCCGATTTCACGCTTTTGTTGGAATAAATAAAGTTCAGAGCGAATCAGAACCCTTTTTATACGTCTTTGGACTCTGGCACAGCGCTTCCTTCTATTGCAGATCCCCGGTTGAGAATGAAAATTTGAAACCGTATAATTGGTCTCAATTTATTGGTATCGATCAATCAGCGCCCCGGAATCAAAGACTTCTGTCTGTCTCCTGTCTTAGATCTTAGCGGTTTTCGATCGAATTACGGTGTAGGAAGGAACTGTTAAAATATACTAATAATAATAATAATAATAATAATAATAATAATAATAATAATAATGTCGGCCGTTTTCTTCGACCCAACTCGTTCAGATTCCACTTAGAGATCGTGGGCAGGTAAATAAGCGGCAGGTGGGCGTGTCCGCGCGTGTTGAAATAACCTGAAACATTTGTTGATCTGTTGACGATTAAGTAAAAACTTTCCACTGACGATCCAAACATCTTTCAGTCGAGTTGTTCCGGCCGGGGGGGGGGTGGAAATACCGTCCGTTTTTCTAAGGCCAAAAACTCCCCTCATCGACCTTTAACAGGTGCCCGAGATCTCCCCGAAGTAGCATTGGCACTCGAGGATTTCGTTTGGCGGGATTTAACAAGCGATCAACATCGGTAAAATGAAACAAAGTATCATTTATAAATTTCTAAAGGCTTTTCGCAACGGTAGGGGGGGAGGGGGGAAGGATCGGTTGTGTGTTGAGAAATGCGAGACTGCGACCCAACTTGGCGAACGTTCAGTTCATTTTTTTAATTTTCCGAATCAGCCAAGAGCCGCGTGGAGTCCCCACGTACAACCAGCTGCCCATTTATGAAGCCCGTTTTTTGCTAGCCAACCGTGCCATTGCCGATCAGTAATCCTGTCGTCTCTTTTGATGCGCAAAGTGCTTGCCCCTCCCTCTCTCTCTCTCTCTCGTCATTTGTAATGGCAGATTTGACGATGTTTGATCGCGAACTAGCGCAAATATATCAAGAAAGTCCGGCATTGATTGATACTGCTAGGATCCGAAACGAAGCTAACGCCATTCGTTTGATGTCCACGACGTGCGGGACAACTGTGTATCGACTGTGGCAGCCATTTCATGAACGACCGTTCAGATGGAGAACTGAAGGCGACTACCCCGTAAACTTCTGCAGCTAACATCAACTCACAGCCTACTGTGTTTTTTGTAGGCAGATGCCAGACTGCCGTTTCCGTTCGCGGAAACTTGGTTTTCCTTGCATGATTATTTGATGCAAATATCAGCATTGGCTCGGTTAAATGATATTTTGTGGTAAAGAGTTACTACTGATACGGAGAAATCGATTGATGCAAGCATGGATAATAATAATAATAATAATAATATAATAATAATAATACTCATAATAATAATAATCATAATCAAGATCATCATCATCATCATCTTTTGGAGCGGTTTTGATGATCCGCTTAAACTCTAAACGAAATTTCGGAGGTTCAGGTGATCGGAAGCGTGGATCAAGAACCACGTCAAGTCGAGTGTCCAAGACTTTGCAGCTGCACCTGACTGATGCGTAAATACTTATATTGAAAAATTGATTAAAGTTCTAAATCGACTAACCTTTACTAAGTTGCCACCGAGCGGGTTTATTTAATCGCCAGGGGGGTGGATGCTTAGATCAGCTCTCATTGTAAACTCAGTCGGACGAGCCGCTAATGCTGTTGCCGATCATGATGTAACTTAAGAAAGAAGAATTCTGCTTTCCCCCCCCCTCTCTCTACTGTCGCGGCCGCTGTAAACTTTCTGTAGATAAAACAACAAAATCTTCAGAGAAATACCGCGCCGGCTGTTCGAAACATTGCAACTGGCGCCCAATGCATCTCTAGATAGCTTCAACAATCTGCGATAGATTCATGACCCATGGGCTCAGGCTTAAAAGAAAAGGAAAGAAAAAAACAACACAAAGCTAGGATGATGGCACAGAAACGAAAACGACGAAGATTTACCGCATCCAACGAATTACTTAGGAGCCATAACAGTTGCGTGAAACCGAAACCCGATATTCTCCGTCATGCAGGAAGAGGATGCTACTTCAGGTCTTCAGTTGCATAACTATTTGCTTTGCTGGCTAAAATTTACCCTTAATGGCGAACGTTAAATGCACTGAAACATTTTCCGTGTCAATATACGTATATACATTTTATTTTATAATTTAGACGCAAAACAACTCTTAAAGGGATTTCTCACCTGCCCTAAAACTCATTTTAAAGAAAACACGCACACACACAAACACCGGGGAAAGAAGAAAGAGAACATCTACGAGGCGGTATTATCCACCTGTTGTCCAGTTAAAGCTCCAGAACGCTTCCAAACTTAACGTTCAGGAAGTTGAGTCTTAATTAATTTACATCTGCGACCAGAATCCGCCGCCACACCCGCCATTCCTTCACCCCACTCTTCTATTTCCCTTCTCTTGCAACTTCAATCCCACCTCCAGCCACGACAAATCAGATCCAGAACACACCAAAAATTCTACCATCGACCAAACCCCATTTATTCCCAACACCGTTTGTCTTTCCATCTCGCATTTACCGAACATAAAACCGTTTGTTTTTCTTTTCCTTTGGTTTGTCTCAAGAAACCGATCTGCAGCGCTCACCGAACTCGCCCTCGTTGTTGTACGCCATTGCCCCCTCTTCCAAATCTCCATCGTCCCTGATAAAGGTCCCCAGAGGCAGACATAGCATCCTACGTCCGAACGCCTGCCACAGCTGAGTTGTGTGTGTGTGTGTGTGTGGAGTCTAGGAAAGCTCCAACCATTAAAGGGGTCGTCGAATGTTGTACTTCTAAAGTATTTACATTCGAGAAGGTCGGGTTCAATTTACGAGGAAATATTAATAGCGTGTGGCACGTCATTCATCTCATGCAATTTCGCAAAGGTTGAGCCTGCGAATGTGAGAGGTCAACAGTGTCTCTGTCACCCATATGGAAATTCTGATATACCTCCGTCGTGTACTAAACACATTCCTCTACTTGGGAGTAAATAAACGCGATAAGAGATAATATATTTAAAGCTAACTTTGTTCGCAGTTAACCTTTATTATCAATGATCACATTCATTTTACCTGACAAAGCTTCAACTGGTCTTGTATGATGGGATATTTTCCCAAGACCAGTTCTTCTCCATTAGTTGAATGGTTTTCCTTTTACAATATATTGCCTCAAACATTGATTATTTTTTTTTTAAGTTGTATTTTTTATACTATTAAGATTTCTAAGAAGAGTCATCAAACCAATAGAATGTATTGTTTTTTTGTTCCAAGATAGGGCTTATTTCGCTGTGACATGTGGCCCTATCACGTGAAAATCAAACCTTACCATCAGTAGATTCCACGAAATCTGTTTCTAAACGATTCAATACCAATTTATATTTATTGATTCCCCTTTCGGTAGAATCATCAAATTTGCCTTTACCATTAGCAGAGAATCAGGCCCAAATTCGGACACTTCCTAGATGCTCCTGGGTCTGTAGATTGCAGTTTGATTTAAATCTTTCACCCGTTTTTCGGTTTTAGCACCTTTCTTCTAACAAATCTATCCGATATCTCGGCAGCGCTTTCTCTTTCAGTTCCCTAGCTTAATGAGCCACTTGTGGGGAAACTTATCCTTCTCTCGACCCTGGCCAGAACCCATTATTTCCTTGGCTGACCCCCCCCACCTTTTTTTTTTCTTTTTCGCCGATCCATCCGTTTTTTCTTAAGAGAAGCGTTTGCAGTTCTCTCAATCGTTTCAGTAAACCCGCTAAGAGTTCCTTCCCCGGAAGACAGAGCTTCTCAACACCTGGATGCATCGGGTCCATCACGACATATGTAGCGAGTTGCCATCCATCACGATTATCACTCGCGCAGAGTTCACGCATATTTACACAAAAAGAGATCATGCTGATGATGCGTGGTGAACTGGTATTTCTATACACGGAAAAGATAAAGTGAATTTAAAGCTCTGACAGTTTCTAAAATATAAAGACAAAGATCGAGAATCATCTGGGAATATTATGGAAAATATCAGAGAGTTTTTGCTTGGTGCATACTTTTTATTGTCGAGAGAGAAAAACAATCAAACACCTGTCCAACCTGCCATTTCTCAGGTGTATTTACAAAAAAAAGAAAACAACATTTTATCATATGAATAGGGAAAGATGCTCCGTTGTTGGACGATATTCGCGCACCTATATCTAATGTGAAAGGAGACCTGCTGAAGATGACGAGTGGGCCAAAATGACTGCTTAAAGCTGTTTCCAGGTGGATAAAATATACAAAATTAAATAACTTTAGATTTTTCCACTTTTATTTATTTATTTACATATTTTGTGAGTGACAGCCCGTGTCACCTGTTACTTAACTTTCCATTTCTATGTTCACCTGCTCAGGTACGAAGGCGTATTGGTTCGGAATCGTCTAACGACCGCGACATTGCGATTCCCTTTACCAGGAGTGGAAGGGAAACAACAACAACAAAAAACGTACAAGGTGTTGTTGTTCTCCGCTATCGTCGGTTCTACTCCGGTAGACGCGAGTGCCCCTGTTGAGGACGGGAAGGGCCGCGATTGGTTTAGGCTAGCGAGCGTTGCCGGTCCTGCTTCTCGTGATGCCTGCCATTTTCGCCTTCTGCGGGGAAATGGAAAAGTTCCTACTAGAAAATCCCTCTTTTTACCCCTGGCCAAAAAAAAAAAAAAAAAATTCCCGGAGGAAACCAGCTCTTATGAAATGCAGGGAGAGAGAGAGAGAGAGAGAGAGAGAGAGAGATCAGTGTGCAGGGAGAGAGACAGTGAGAGATTTACATCAGTGCAGGGGGAGTTATGACGTCATTAGAGAGTGAGTGAGAGATATGACGTCATTAGAGAGACAGAGAGAAAGATATTGACGTCAGTGCAGGGATAGTTATGACGTCAATAGAGAGTGAGTGAGAGATATGACGTCATTAGAGAGAGACAGATTGATATCAGTGCAGGGATAGATATGACGTCATTAGAGAGAGACAGAGAGAGATTGATGTCAGTGCAGGGAGAGATATGACGTCATTAGAGAGAGACAGTGAGAGATTGACATCAGTGTAGGAGAGTTATGACGTCATTAGAGAGAGACAGATTGATATCAGTGCAGGGAGAGATATGACGTCATTAGAGAGAGACAGAGAGAGATTGATGTCAGTGCAGGGAGAGATATGACGTCATTAGAGAGAGACAGAGAGACAGATTGATATCAGTACAGGGAGAGATATGACGTCATTAGAGAGAGACAGAGAGACAGATTGATGTCAGTGCAGGGAGAGATATGACGTCATTAGAGAGAGATTGACTTCAGTGCAGGGAGAGTTATGACGTCAGTTGAGAGAGAAAGAGAGAGAGAGCTACGATAGGGGTGACCAAGTGACCCGAGTACGCAACAGTGCTAATAAAAGATAAATAAATATTCGCAAAATAATAATAAATACTTTTAAATGATACAGTGAAGCACTGAGAAACAAATCATGTGCGATAATTGGAATGGCGCACATTACAAAAAAAAAAAAAAAAAAACGTTCTCCCTTTACACCAGTCTAAATTAAAGCCGGGATGGAGAGGTAAACTTATCTAAATAGGTTTCCACTCTGTGGTGGCTTGTCGGGGTGTAATTGCATCGATTTGCAAAGATCCTCGAAAATGCCAAGCAATTTTCTTTTTTTATGGGACAGTGCCGGATATACTTATATACATTCAGCATCGTATCCCATGATGCTTTATTCTCTCTTCTTCTTTTTTTGGTCACCTCCCCATTTATCTTTCTCTTCAAGTTCATTCATGCCAGTAAATGTATTGAATGGCACCCTGACGTTCGACAATTCCGTGTGACGAATGAACTGGTCCGGGGCACCATTAATTCGACTCCCTGGCAACACAGAAGGGCCACAGTTTGATTTTAAAATGAATTATGATGACCTAGACAATACATTTACTCATAAACAGCCCGCGGAACTAAAAAAGAAAAAATATGGAATCAGAACCGGAGTATGAAGAATACGTAAAGCATGCTATTCTTGTCACCTTTACTGGCGGTGCTTCTATGGTTGGATCTGTATAGAAATTAACTGAATATGCTCTCGGGTTGGCTAGCTAAATGTAATGAGATTTATCTAAATATATTTTTCAAAAGCGCAAAATGGAGATATCGCCATGCTCGACAAATTGGCTTTGAGATTATGCGCTACGCAATCATTAATCAGGTATTCAGGTATACTTCTTTGGTATTCCGACACATAGTTAGCTAATAGCGTCGGAATTAACACTCTCTTCAATCTTCCCCTTTAACTCTTTCATGTTTCAGACGGGTTTCGGGAGCCTGCCTTTGAGCTTTTTCTAGCGCGGCAATTCCCTTTTGCTGGGATGCCCGCACACGACAGTGACGGTTGATGGACAGTCGCATATTAAATCGCACTATCACCCTGGCTTTGTGAGGAACTGTGAGTGCTGACCAGAATTAATTCGACGATGTCATCCCGCCCGGTTCTCGGAGTGGAGCAGGAAAGTCCACGAACTTCTGACACGGCAGCGTATTTGGAGAGCCGTCCTGACTCACAAAACGGACTTATTAGCAACGCAATCTTTTCCTTTCTTTAAAATAAATGTTTTAAAGTGAAAAAAATATCTGAGTACTCGGCAACTTCTACGTCCGTACAATGTTCGAACGTCGTGATTTTAATAATGGAGTCTCTGAATGGCGTGGTTCACGAATTAATACCGAATACCGAAGGTTTTTTTTTAGGGAACAATAGAAACCTTTTCAGTAGTTTTTACAACCTAACCCAAAAGGCCACCCACAACCAGGTACGAAAGATGCACCCCGCTAGTATCAGTAATTATTGTTGTTCAGGGTAGAGCAAGTATAATACTTAGATTGCCAAAATCGATCTGTCTCGCTGAAGGAAGTCGATATCGACTGTAAAGAACCTGACTTGCAAAGGCCCATCTCAAAATTTTGATAATTCCAGTTGTCTCCCTTAGACATCTTATATTTGAATTCTTGGGAAAGGTACTACTACTACTACTACTACTACTACTAATATAAAATAATAATAATAATAATAATAATTAATAATAATAATAATAATAATAATAATAATAATAATAATAAAACAGCAGCGACAATCACCTTCACCACATATTTTGAGCAAAAATCAAACAGCTGTTCAGAAAAGCCGCCATCTTGCATTCGCGATAATTACGTCGGATGGCCTCTTTAATAATGGAAATCAGACAACAGCCCGACTGCGGGGCCCGGCAGACAGACAGGCCGTGCTTTCTTTGTCTCTCCAGCTCGATCTCTGCTGATATTTGGAGACAAAGGCATGAAATATTCAGAGTCAGCCAACAGGGCAACCGTGGGTTGGGTGGACGAGACACCACGCCCCCCCCCGTCTCACGGTGCAGAGAAAACAAAACAAAAACAACTCAAATGTACGCTGATGATAAATAATTTATACAAGTAAACAGAAGACAAAGAAAAGAGAGAGAGAGAGAGAGAGAGAGAGAGAAATCATCTGAAAGACATTTGAAAATCGCGACACCTCCGCCCAACGTGCGGGGGGATGTGTTTCAGTCTTGTGGAATGCTTGCAGGGTATCCGCTAGTCTGTAGTCAAATTGATGGTCCGAAGGTAAACGAAAATCAACAATGACACGGAAACACACACATTGATATACTTACAGTATAGACGAAAAAAAAAAATGTCAGATTATTAAGAGCAACTGTACTTCAGCTTGATGATAATCTCCTAGAAGCACAAGTTCTCCTCAGTGAAGATTCCTTTGCTTCTTTTTTTGTTGGTTGGTAGCATATAGCTGAACACCGAAAGACAGATTCGCACCTGTCCGTCCTTAACCTGTCACGTAAATCCGGCGGCGCGCTTGTACCGGACTTGCTTCTCCTTTCTCTCTCGCGCGAGGTCAATTGAGGTGGTTGGGACCCACCTTGATTCGTTCGGCGAAAACACCTATTCTAGCCCTTCTCGCCCCACCCCCTCCACGGTCATTTAACTGCGCTAACTGGGCAGCGTGGCGATTTAAAACATGGAAATCTACACTCGGATTCCAGTTCACCCTCATTTCTTGATCCTGATACCCGGATTTGTACCTGTACAAGCCAAATCTAGTTTAGGCTTGTTGTTGTTGTTGTTTGTTTTGTTTTTTTAATTTATTTATCGGTTTCTTAGAATAATGAGTCATGACGCTACGCAGAAGGATAAAGGTAATGCGATAGGTAAATGGGTGAGAGAGAGAGAGAGAGAGAGAGATGGGAGACACACACACACACACACACACACACACAGAGAGAGACACACACACACAGAGAGAGAGACACACACACAGATAGAGAGATGACGTCAGTACAGAGAGAGAGAGAGAGAGAGAGGGATATGGAGAGACACACACGGCGAGAGAGAGAGAGACACAGAGAGAGAGAGAGAGAGAGAGAGGAGAGAGAGAGAGAGAGAGATGACGTCAGACAAAAGAGAGAGAGACACACACACACAGAGAGAGACACACACAGAGAGAGAGACACAGACACACACACACAGAGAGAGACACACACACAGAGGAGACACAGACACACACACACAGAGAGAGACCACACACAGAGAGAGAGACAGACCACAACACACAGAGATGACGTCAGTACAAAGAGAGAGAGAGATATGGAGAGACACAGAGAGAGAGAGAGAGAGATAGAGACACACACACACACAGAGAGAGAGAGAAACACACACACACAGAGAGAGAGAGAGACACACACACACACACAGAGATGACGTCAGTACAAAGAGAGAGAGAGATATGGAGAGACACCACGAGAGAGAGAGAGATAGAGACACACACACACACACAGCGAGAGATAAACACACACACACAGAGAGAGAGAGAGGACACACACACACACACAGAGATGACGTCAGTACAAAGACGAGAGAGCTATGAGAGACACAGAGAGAGATAGAGACACACACACACACAGAGAGAGAGACACACACCCACAGAGAGAGACCACAGAGAGAGAGAGAGACACACACACAGAGAGAGATGACGTCAGTACAAAGAGAGAGAGAATTCTATAGTTAAGGAAGTACAGAGGGATGATTGTATTATTTATAGACAGACGGATGTCGGGGAAAAGGCAACCGATTCAAACGAGTGTCTCTTTACCTCGAACATTTGCAATCAGCTGTCGGGGGCCAGGGCGTAAACCGAGCTTGCTGTAAGATTACAGTTATAAAGGGCCACACTGTGCCCCCAGTCAGGCCGACCTTACCCTCCCTAACGTATTCATCAGACATTTGGAACGTAAATAACAAAAGTACGCCGTATGTCCAAACCCTTTCTGACTCCACCTCCCACCTCATCTTCTCAGTGTGTCCCATGTCAATTAATATGTCCACGCACCTGGTATTCTCGTAATAGGCAGGTAATACTACTAACCTCTGTCCATCCATTCATCCGATCATTCATTCACTTCCCACAACAATAATAATAATAATAATAATAATTAAAAAATAATAATAATAATAATAATAATAATATTAGCAAATCGGGTGACCACCCGCCCCAACTCTGACACCACCACCCTCTGTTATCTCTTACGCTTCGCCTGCTTCTGCAGCTTCTTCCTCTTCAAAATCATCTCGTACATGGCGTCCATCGCCTCCGACAGGCCCTCGCCCGTGACGGCGCAGGCCGGCTGCACGTGCCAGAGGGAGCCGGCCGGCATCTCGTGCAGCGTCATCAGCTTCTCGATCTCGGCCGCGTCCATGGAACCCGGCAGGTCCTGTTTGTTGGCCACCAGCAGCAGAGGCACGCCGGCATTGTCCGAGCTGCGCACCAGGCGCAGCAGCTCGACCCGGGCTTCCTCGAGCCGCTCCCGGTCCACGCTGTCCACCACGAACACGATCCCGTCGCCCGACCGCGTGTACGACTTCCACAGAGGTCGCGTCTTGTCCTGGCCGCCCACGTCCCAGATGTAGAAGGTGGAGCCCTTGGCCCGGCCCGATTTCAGCTTCACCTTCTCGCAGTTGAAGCCGATCGTCGGCACGGCGTTCATGTACTGGTCGAACTTGAGCCGGTAGAGGACGGTGGTCTTGCCGGCCGAGTCCAGTCCCAGCAAAGCCAGCTGGACTGTCGGCCCTCGAGTAGCGACATGCTGCCACCCATGTCCGCGGCGGGTGCCACGGCAACAACCTGACCTAGTCCGTCTGGGTCCTCTCCATCGGGTGGGTGGGTGGGTGTCTTACGTGAGCGCGCGCGTGCTTCTTCCCATTCACCGGTCTCCCTGTCGTCCGCGTTGTAATGTAAATAATCCGGGATGCGATGCTACGCCCCTGAACCTCGGGTAATCAGGCACCAGCGCGCGCGCTAGTTGTCATGGATTGTCGTCACGATAGCAGTTCTCTCTCCTGACCCACCGGCGAGTCCCTCTCTTCTCTCTCTCTCTCTCTCTCTCCAGCCAACCCGCGCTGCTCCTCACAGCGCCAGCGGCCTCAGCTTCTGGCCCCGGCTACAAACTCGGGGGATTCGGCGCGCACATGTTAACGACGACAGGGCAGCAACCCGCTCCATAGCAGTTCCTAGTTTGAACAGCTGAACGAGCCTGCCTCGTCCGCCTGTCGACGATTGGTCGAAGCGCTTTCCAAATTTGGCAGGCTAGAAACGCGAGAGTGCTGCCGCCTGTCGGGAGGGAGGGGGGAGAGGCTGGATATTCAGTTCATATTGAGGTCAGCGCACAGACGGGGTGTTGTTAGGGAAGACCGGTTGGAGAGCGGAGAGGAAGGCGGAAGGAGGGGAAGCACGTTATCTGTTTACCTCGGTTTGAAACACGCGCGGAGCGGCTTTGTATTACGACGAACTTCAAACGAAGTCGCGGGACAAAGGCCGTGACGTCACGCGGAGGTTGGGGGGGCGGCGCGCCCCCCAACGGTAGACAAAAGAAGAAAAATCTTCAGGTGGCCGGTTGAGAACACCTGTCACGTGTCCGTCTCGACGCAGCATAGCTGAGGTGCTGGAGGAAAGACAGCCTCGTAGCGACGACCAAACGAACTGCGTAAACAAGGGGTTCGCGTGTACACGAGTCCCCCCCCTTCGATAAAGGTAGAGATGTAAACAAACAAACAGACTGATCTGTTCTCAATATGGCAGACGGTACAACGACATTAAACAGAGCGCGAAATTTAAAATAAGTCAAGCATGTAGTAATAAAGTTTTTATGGGTAATTTGAGAGCCCCCTCGACTTCCCCCTTTTTTGTGTTGTTGTTGTTGTTGTTGTTGTTGTTGCTTGCTGCTGCTGCAAGAAATATAAATTATAATGATTTTTTAGGAAAAAAAAATATACAACTAATGATCGTTTCGAATTATCCTCTCGGCACAAGTACGGAACTGGTCTCACATCTTGCGGTCGCACCTGTCTTTTCTCTGTTGGAAAGGATTTAACCTAATGCTAGCTAGCATCAGTATATTCTTAGTTCTCCAAATGTTGGCTTAAGTCCCATAAAAGGTCGACTATGATAGAACAAAAAAAAAAAGGAAGAGATTATATCGGATTATTTTCAAAACGAACAATGAAAAGACGTAAAACAAATTAAATACAACAGCCTATTTGAAAAGCGACACCTATAAATTATTATTATTATTATTATTATTATTATTATTATAGTAGTAGTAGTAGTTAGTAGTAGTAGTAGTAGTAGTAGTAGTAGTAGTGGTAGTAGTAGTAGTATAACTTAGTTACATGCAAACAAGATCGCTGAGATTTGTGTTGCCCCAATGGTCGATGTATATCGCTAAAGTGGCTCAGATAATAATAAGAACCCCTGGCATTTTGCGATTTATCTCAGTGAATATGCGACGTAATCACACTCACGCACAGAGAGAGAGAAGAGAGGAGAGAGGCTGGAGAAAGAGACAGAGAGAGAGAGAGAGAGAGGAGAGAGAGAGCGAGCGCGAGAGAGAGAGATGGATGGAGAAAGAGACAGAGAGAGGAGAGAGAGAGAGAGAGAGCGAGAGAGAGAGAGAGAGAGAGAGGTTAGATATAGAGGGACAGAGATTCAAAGATTCAGAAAGCAAAACCAAGAGACCACCCAGTGTCTAACAGAACAAACAGACAAAAGGTAGAGAGGTCAGGAGGGTGGGTGTGTGTGGATAAATTGACAAACAGAAGATAGAAAGACCGACAAACATATGACAGTGACAAAGATCGAGAGAGAGAGAGAGAGAGACTTTTAAAATAAATTGAACTGAAAAGCACTTCCTTTGAAATAAGTTTACACGTTGCCCTCTGGACAACTCTTGCAGTTGTCCCTTTGGCCTGATGTTTCTTACACTTAAGTTTATGAAAATTTCGCTTTCTGCGATTTTAGAAAGTCGCCAGAAAACGACTAAGAATCTTTGGCTTTTTTTTGTTGTTGTTTGTTTGTTTAAATGAAATATTCGATACCGGGCGAATATCGACCGAAGAGCACCGGGGAAGTTGACAGACATTAACAACAGCTGTTTGATCACACGGGAGAAGAAGCGATTGCAAACAACGAGGCCACGTTAATTTTTGGGACTTCGAAGGGAGGGAAAGCACGCGGCTGATCTGTTCGTCACTGCAGCCGTGCGGAAAGGAAAGAAGAGATTTCTCTCGCGCGCACCTTGCGCTATGCCTGCATGCGCGTGCATAAGGTAAAACATTCTGGTTTGGATACGGAGTTTATTGACTAAATCGGGGTGTGTGTGTGTGTGTGTGTGTGTGTGTGTGTGTGTGTGTGAGAGTGAGAGAGAGAGAAAATAAAAGATAAAAATAGTGGGAAGGTGAGCAATAGGGGTCGGTGCGCGTGATCCTGAAAGTTCTCTCTCACCACACAGAGAGACTGGTTTGTTAAAATGGCACAATTACAAAAGGAAGGCTGAGAAAATACTAAAGAAAAATAAATGCAGAAGTAACTATTGCTTTATAAATGTTTATGTTTATTCCTTCTGTATTATTTTATTATTATTATTATTATTATTATTATTATTATTATTATTATTGATTAAATCCTGTATTTACAAATCCACAAAGCCAGTGAGAATGTCCGAAATCCATCGACACATGATGTTTACAAGGATTTACTGAGAAAAGTAGATGGACTTGACATGACGTCTATTGATAGATTAAGACGCCCCGCAATACAACAACAACAACAACAACAACAACACAACAACATAAATAATAATAATAATAATAAAATATAATAGAATAATAATAATAAATAATAATAACAAACAATCAACAACAACAACACAACACAACAACAACAACAACAACAACAACAATAATAAATAATAATAATAATAATAAAATACTAAGTTAAATGTAGTTCCTTTTTCATTAGTCATTAATATCTGTCGTTTTATTTATGTGCAAGTGGAATACGTTCAACATCGACATCAGGTTTTATTTTTAAACAAAATTAACTTTAAGGGAACATTAATCCCTATTTATTAAGGTGTTTTCTCTTTCTCTTTACCTTCTTTATTTAAGAGAACTCTAGATTACCTCCCTTTACTTTCACTCATTGTCAAGCGTCCTGTTAGTACTTACAATTTTTTCTTTAAAAAAAAGAACCAAACTAAAAATTAGCAAAATTTGTCTGTTTTGATGTTGTTGTTGTTGTTGGTTTTTTTTTAAGTTCGTTGAAGCCCTCTTTTTTATCCCAACGATCCTGGCAGAAGCATTAGTCACTCCTTTCATCGATGGAAATCCTTCATGGCGAAATATGCGACTCGAACAACAAGCAACACAGCGGGATATCCCATCGGCCAGGTCCTGGGTGGGTCGCCTGTGACCTCTCCTTCGACTGCTGTTCGGACGACTGTCCATCCCCTTACCAAACCGGTTCTGACTGCTCCCTACATTTCTGCAGTCCGGTTTTTTTTTGTGGGGAGGTGAAATCCGTTGATACAAAACACCATATGACGGCTCCAATACCGGCCACTCGCAGCATTAACCCAAACTAACCCGTAACCAGCATTGGTGTGGAAAATGAAGTAATAATGACCCCTTTCTCCTTTTCTGCCCACCCACACCTCCTCAACCGTTTGCAGTAAGGCAAAATGAGAGGGCACTTCCCCTATCAGCGGAACTTCCGTGTCTTTTGAACAATGGCGTTCGTAAAAAAATCTTAATATAACTCTAGAAAAGATAAGATACCAACAATTGCTCTTTTTTAAATAACAACTTCATTTTTATTAACGATTAATTAATTAAAACATCTTTAAAATTTAAATACTATAAAACTATATATAAAGTCATTTCTAATATAAATGCGATCGCTCTAAGCAAACTGTAATCAACAAGTGAGCTTTGCTTGGCAGCTTTAAGAGGGAAAGGGTTAATATAGTGTACTTCAGTTAGCAGGAGTACTAAACTGTAGTCTCACGAAATAATCGGACAGAAAAAATAACAAACGATGGTGGAAACTGTTGCCAAGCATTGATTTTATGGTAAACGTAGTTATGCAAATTTTAAAGAAGTAATAATAAATCGGCCATTTTTCTTTTTTTTTTTACCTTCATCGCTCGATATGGCTAGCCCCCTATCACGTCTGGCTAACGTCTGCAATGTCTCCTCTAACGGTAGCCACCCCTATTCCGATTAGTTTAAGGTGTGCTCCACCCCCTCCTATCCCCTCCACTTTCATCGACAACATGCTTGTACGACCGCCCACAACAGTGCACCTTTACCTGTCTTCGGGATAACTATCAATACACAAACATGACCTACAAGAGCCGAAACAGACACGACAGCTTTGGTAGTAAATAGAATAATCAATGGCCGACCCCCCTTTTTTTAAAAAAATATATATATATTCATCGTCTTGCCGCTGCTGTATATTCCTAAACAGGCGGACGTGGGTTCAGCAGATGCGAAGCGCACGAGTCAGAGACGGCCGTTCACAGCTGTGCAAATAATTTAACTTGGTTTTAGAAGGGGCGATCCGGACGGTCGCCAATAACAACAGACGCGGACTCCCTCAGACTCGAGGTCAGATATTACAAGATCCGAAATGAAGAGCAGACAATCGTGACGCGGCAAAGCCTGTCCTGTATTATTGATGGCTCATTGATGAGTTATCTTTCGTAGCTTGGCGAGGCTAGGAAAGCGTTTTCGTGCATTAATGTGCATCTGGTGAGACAATAGAGCGATTGAGATTTTGATAGTGGGCTCCAGGTGGGGAAATATTGCAGTAAAACACGGCGGAGTCTGATAAAATAATACAGTGGATTAAGTAGAGACAATAGGTTGTTTAGGCCTCAAATATTTCCTATTAAATGATGCACTGTTTTCAAATTGTATTATACAATATCTTAAATTTTACTCAGTGTTCTTAAACTTTACCTTTTATTTTCACTAAGAAGTTATCTGTGCAACGACGATAATGTTTCGTAACTTCTCTCTCTCTATCTATCTCTCTCTTCTCTCTCTCTCTCTCTCTCTCTCTGTACTGACGTCATCTCTCTCTTTTCACTGTACTGACGTCATCTCACTCTCTCTTTCATTGTACTGACGTCATCTCTCTCTTTCTTTCTCTCTCTCTCTCTCTCCCTCTCTCTCTCTTTCACGTACGACGTCTCTATCTCTCTCTTTTCTGTACTGACGTCATCTCTCTCTCTCTTTCACTTGTACTGACGTCATCTCTCTCTTTCTTCTCTCTCTATCTCTTTCTGTACTGACGTTCATCTCTCTCTCTCTTTCACTGTAGGCACTGACGTCATCTCTCTCTTTCTTCTCTCTCTCTCTCTCTCTTACTGACTGACGTCATCTCTCTACTTTC
>JACATO010000764.1:0-56315 GCA_018389105.1 Nautilus pompilius | reverse complement strand
GAGAGAAGAGAGAGAGGACGAGAGCGAAGAAAGAGAGAGAAAGAGAGAGAGAGGAGAGGAGAGCGAGAGAGAGAGAGGATGGCGGAGAGAGAGAGAATTGTTTCTTTTCTTCTCGGACTTTCTGATCAATTAAGAACACTTTTAAATGAAGAAAGTTCGATTTTATTAAGGTCGTCTAACCTCAGTTATTTAATTTTCTCTCTTAGTAATTGCTGCCGAGTGGGGTCTTCTTAATTAGAGAACCTTTGTTACCGACTGTCCTTCTGGTTCGTTGTGTATTCCCGAGACAGTACGCCGTCATATTTGTTGCCGGTCTTCTCCAGTTAGAATGATCGCTTGAAAAAGTGCATCAACATAAATAACCTCGATTAGTTTTCCTTTTGATTCTGCTTATCGAGCGACTCCTAACTACTACTTTGACCCCCAGGGACGACAGCTCGACAGCATTTATTTTTTATAATTTTGTTGTTGTTTTTCTTTTAAAAAATAAATAATAATAATAATAGACTTATTAACTTTCCATAAAAGATATGTAAGTAAAGTCAAACGCGCCATCTAACGAAAAGCTGGGTAATCTAGCTGGATAAAAGAGATGACTCCAAACTCAGCCTTTTAAAAAAATATTAATAAACAAAAGGTAAATTTACCAGATGATACAAGAGGATACCCGGAATAGTTATCAAAGAGGTGAGTTGTTACAGCTCTAGTAGTTCTTAGTCAAACGTGTACCTGAGGCTATGATTTACGTCATGCACTCTGACCTTCGGTCACAAGATCGAAACCTATGACGTCATTGTAGCCGAACTGCTGCTGATGTAACAACTCACTCCTCTCCCTAGCAGCAGCCCGGTCTCTTCCCTACTATTTGATCCTAATACTAAAAAAAAAAAATTTTGAAATATCTCATTTAATTAATTATTTGCCAATTCAAAGCCCGTTCCAACACCGACACGCAATAGATATACTTAATTAAGCAGACTGCGCAGGAAATTTAGGGAATTAATAGAAATTCTGTTAAGTGCTGAACTGAAATTCTTATCGATGAGATCCTTAATTTCCGCTTGTACTAAAAATCCTGGCTTTTTCGAGTGAAATAGAATCTGATTGTACTGTCGCGGTGTGCTTCGTGTTTCAGCTCCCTTCCCCCTTTAGTTTCCTCTATTCCAGGAACGGTGCCTGCTTTGTCCTTTTCGCCGACTTCAATCCATTACTTTCTGGATTTTCTCCATAAACTGTATTCATCTGCGACTAGGTTCATGCAGATGGCGGACAGGTTCTGGTCATTCGTCTCCATTAGCTGATTGCCGTGAAGTATTACAGTGCGCCGTGATTACATCGGTCTAAACAAACGGCTCGCGTTGCGGAAAAAGAACTGGAAACCCAGGTTGGCCAGCCACGGTCCTCGAACGGGGAACGCAAGTCCATCTCTCTTTGTATAATGGCGTAAAAATTACCACATGTTTGGTTGGGCGGCTGTTCAGCAGACACGCAAAACGGGATATATCCGACGTGACTTGGTTATTCATGACAGCTCCCCCGTCCTTTCTAATTTATGTACGGGATAATTAATCAATGAAAATAAGCTTTTATGAATATTTGCGATTGGAATCATACAGTGCGCTGAATTCTTTAATACTGTGTTTAGAAAAGACGTTAAAAACTTAGCACGAGCAAGAATCGGGATTGGAGACAGGGCTGCTATCCCTCTTATCCTGATCTTTTTAATGTATAAACCGAGTTGTGAGCGTTTCTGGAAACGGAGATGACGTTAGGAAAAATAGTACGAATGCTGTATCCGCTGAGCGATGCTAATTAAGGGCAATGTTTTTCTTGGTGAACCGTGTCCTGACTATCGAAAAAGGCCTCACAGAAGAGCGCCAGAAGGGGGGGTAAGGCTTCAGCGTTGGTGACCAAGCAAGTAGATGCCCGAGCTTTCATTAGGTTCCTGGGCGGTGGAAACCATTCTGTACTTAGCCGCGAGACCTCCAACATTGATATCCGGAAAATCCTATCAAAAACGCTTCGTTTTCAGATCTAATTGGAATCCAGAGAAAGAGAGAGAGAGAGAGAGAGAGAGGGAGAGAGGGCGAGAGAGAGAGAGAGAGAGGAGAGGATGAAGCCGATGCAACCGATTGATGGAGAGAGTGAGGAAAATCTATGCCAAGAAGGTGCACCAATTGAAGCTGGTTCCAGTTTGAATTCGACCCCTGGGGGGTCCATAACCATAATAATCCAGGTAGACTACCTCTGGGCCACCGGCCGCCCATATAGACGTTAAAACGTAGAAGAAAACTTGAACCTAATAGATAATGACTGCTCCCTGGCACTCGGCACCGGATTAAGGTTATAAATGGGTGCCTCTGCTACTGTCAGGGAGTCAAAACGAATACGAACAGATTGAAAACGTGACCAGTTAACGGTTGGGCTGCTTCTGTTTGGAAGACCTTTCAGCTTAATAGAAAACTCTAGCTTTAGCTCAGCCAACACTCCTAAACTAGCAGTTGACGACGCACTCAAAGGTCCACAAATTTCTCTTACAGTTCTTAAAGCTCTTTGTCTGCAGAGCAACCGAGAACTCAGACGTGCATTGTTACTCACAAGAAGCCTATCTTAGATTGTCCCACGAGACGGCACTTGACATGCTTGAGTGCTTGCTCGAGTTGAAAGGATTATGTCAGCATCAGATTCTCAGCTTCTTATCATGGATCCCATGTGGAACACCATTAAACGGATATCCGCTTCCCCAACACCAGCAAAAGTGGCAACAAAACAGCTGACTCTGGCGGGGAGAGGTGGATTTTATGACAAATGGCCGAAATGTCAGCTTGGAACACCCGAAGTGTCAGTAGTTTCCTCAGAGAGCCTGCTGGACCCAATTTAGGGAGAGAATTCTACTTAAAACCAAAACGTTTATTTCTGCCATCTTTCCTGATCCAAGGTACCAGCTGCCGTCACCCGATGAAGTAAAAAGCAAAACTTAAGCTCATCTCCCTAAGCTGTGGACTTTCAGCAGCCAGTTAGCAACCATCAAGGAAACCAGGTAGGAAAGATAATTAACGTCAGGAGAAAAGATGTCAAGGTTGAACTCCTTCTGCCGGGAAGAGAAGACAGCAAAGTAAGAGAATCGTCTTGTCACGAATCTTTGTCTGAAAGTAACTCAGATTTGCATCAATAACTCACGAGCCCCTGACTCAGCAAAAGATGGAACAATTCTAAAATACGGGCACAGCGAGGAACGTCGACCTGGCTGCTCCACCAAAGCAGGTTACAGGTGAACAAGCCCTTTCTGGTCTCAAGTTTACGCTTTCGCCACGTCAAAAAAAGAAAAAGGAACTCGAAAAAGAAGATTCCGGAAGATTATATTTACCGCTTTGCAAAACGGTTTTCTCGATTTACTGCGGAATAGAAATTTGAATTGTCTAGCACAATACTGATTGGATTATTTCGTTTGTTGGCACTGCTTAACAGTGGTGAAATGATCAGGGTCGCAGACAATATTGGGCACGCGAACTGATTCACAATCTATTTTGCTTTTCTGGACCAGAACTGGACCTGTGCGGACGATTTCGTGATGTATCGAATTTCTTTGCCCAGATCCTCATTAAAGATTCGATAACGGTTAATAAGAGTCTAGGGTTTTAGTTAGTACTGGCTGCGAGTCCCTTTTCTCACGTATATTGCATTCAGAAGTTTCCAACCATTATTTTCCGAACATCTGAAATATTTACGATATCAGACATTACGAATAAAAAGGGGGGAAAATCCCAGCATCGATGGATGACTCACGCGCTGTCTCTCTACAGAGAGGAGACGGTTTGCCGAGGTATAACATCTGTGAACAGCGGCTCTCACCAATAATTTCCCGTTGTTACGCCTTCTTACCCTCCTCTGTACTCGTAGTTCTTAGTTCTTAGCCTGTTTCTGCTCCAGATAGCAGGTCGCAATTTGGCACCGTTAAGCAGTCGTTAGGTTTTTGGACGATAAATCCCAGCACCACGACTTAGCTGGAACACGTGATCCAATTCGCCACGAGGTGGAGCACGTCACGTCGTCCACCCATTAACCCTCTACCGGTAAAAATAATTTTAAAAAAAAACAAACTTATCTTGTTCTTTTTTATTTGGATTATCTATACAGTATTTTCGCCTTCTTGCCTATAGGTGGCGTGCTTTTCAACTTCATATCCGCTTTCTTTAGATAATCTAAGCTAAACTATTTCTTCTGGCTAAACATTATAACAGTGAAGTTAACGAGAAGGGTTTATAAAAATTAATTAAGTTGAACAAACCCATGACGCGCAGCTTTATTCTGATGTCATTGTTTTAAACTTAAATGCTTTTTTTCCTTTATAACTTCCAAATACGATATTAAAGCAAAGCGAAACTATCAGGGGCGTTTAGGCTGCCATTCTTCGGCGATAATGGACCGACAAAGCCTTTTAGACTCGCGCGATTTTTGATGAAAGGGAAAGTAATTCATTTTACCTCAGTAAACCAAGTACGGCATCAGACCTGGAAAAATAATAACAAAGTGCAGTTTCTGATTAAAAGAACAACGGAAATCTCTGAATTGTTTGAGAAATTCGTTTTAATGCGTTCTCTAATTAAGGTCGCGTTGTTGGTAGTCTCGTTAGCGAGATCTCGAAATCAATCCCCGTTAGCAAACCGATTCGACTAATAAGCGAGGAAATAAACGATTTTATTGAAAGCCTAAAGAAAATAAAAAGAGCAGAAAAATGTTAATTTTTTTTTAAATCTCAGGAGTTAATATATTCGGCAGTAATCTCCAAGAAACAGTAAGATCTCGAATGGCGCTGTTGCATTCGGCCCACGATAAATGGAAAGCCTATTTGGTGGAATTACTGACACAAAGTGTTTTACAATGTGCCTCCAGCATCATTATAACCTGGATAATGCTTATGCCTTTTCTTTTCTGTTTTAGTCTAATTTAAAACACCCCCCCCTTTATTTGACAGCGCGAATTGTTAAGAGCGACTTATACTGCAGTCTAAATTTCGTGTTTAAGCCGAAATGAATTCTAATGTATCCACCTCGCCTTCCCTTCCCATCCAAACACCTCCCCCTCCCTCTCGCAGGACTGGATACCAGCCGGCTAAGAGAGAATTACCGCCCCCCTGCCGGCTGTGTTAGGGTTAACGTGCCTTCATAGCGACACGCGTAGGAAAGAATTCAATACCTACAATCAGAAGTCCACTGCTTACTGAAGCTAGTAAGGCAGGCTTATTTAAATCCGAGCATAGTTTGGCGCATAAGTCTTTAATAAGATGCACCAACATGTTTTGGCAAACCGACTGGTAGCGGTAGTAGTGGTACAGAAGTTCGGATCTGTCGGGTAGAGAAAGTGGTAGCCAATCTTTTTTTTTAAAATATGGTCTCACTTAAAATTTTTGGCAAATCTCGATATTATAACTGATGCGACCAGAGCCCATACCCGGTTTTACCGCTTCTTTCTTTCTGTTCTGACTCCGAGTCTGAGGACATCTCACCGAATGGTGGAGTATGTCACCAGCCCTCGCGGCAAGCGGTTTACCCCGGGTACGACATAAAGCGATGATGTAATTACCGCCGATAGCAAGCCTCCATGTTTTGTCTTTCGGCAATGGCCAAGGGACAACACGAAAAGATAACTGTTTTAAGGCTGATTCCCTTCGCACCACCAGCCATTACCGATCACTAGTTATCTTGGTTTCCCGTCCATCACGCTCTTCCTCAATTCCACGTGACTGGACAGCAAACTTGGGAATATGGCAATTGTGCAGGTCACGATCTCTACAAAACAGGTGCCCTGACTTCAGCCTGATACTGATGGATCTTACGCTTGGTTTTAAATTAATATTCAGTTCCGAATTCACTACAGTTCCATAAACTTAATTGAGTAATACAATTTTGTTTCTTAAAAACTCTGTACATTTGTACAAAACACTCCGATATTTTCCAGCCATGCGAAATTTTAATAAACCTTAATGCGACTTATATCTATGTATGCAACATTTTAATATATTTATAGACCTAAAATTTTATTGGATCCTCGCACCTGACATTTTATTATATCTTTGTATATCAAACCTCAATATATTCTTTACGTTATAGTAGTATATACTTATACAGGCAACTCTTTACATTGTTGCACGTAACAGATCTATGTAGGTAATTCCTTGATATATATTATTGTACCTACAATTTCATTGATTTTCGTGTGTCAATCTTTCCTTGTTCGATCTATCGCATTATACTATTGTACGTTTAATCCCATTGCCCTCGTACCCAACACCCTATATATTAATATATATCTTTGTATATACTAAACATTTTTCTCGTACTTACTGGCAATTATGATAAGATGACAAATAATAAGAATTATGATAAAGATGGGCTTTTATGAAACATGTACTAATATTCAAAGACATGTTTTGTCTGGTATAAAATAAGACGTTTGGAACAATTTAAATTATTCAAAAGGAACCTTACCATTCTGTAAATGAGAAACGGAAGCACAGACTCCTAACTTTAACGGAACATTTTAAAGTATACAAAGACAGAATAAAACTTACCGAAAAATTATTAATTAATTATAAATTTGATAATAAGGTGAACAAAAAAGGACAAAAGCATAACTCAATGCTGAAAGACGCGCAGCTTTTCAGTCCTTCATCAGTGAGAGTGAATGGAAACAAAGCTTTGATGTTCATTCTTAACTTCCCGGTGTTGCGAGTGATGAATTCTGTCTACGAATACTGAAATCTTCTGTGTTGTATGTTAGGCCAAATGCACTTTTCCTTTCCTTTGTCTGCGAGGACCCGACAAAGACGATCTTTTATGGTTTTTATGAGAGAGAGAGAGAGAGAGAGAGAGAGAGAGAGAGAGAGAGAGAGAGAGAGAGAGAGAGAGAGAGAGAGACTGACCGGCTTATGTTTGATATAGTAAAGCCAGCTAACTATTTAAAACCGGTTTTCGTAACTACATTTTGGTATCCCCCCCCCCAGCATATCCGCTGCTTCTCTTCCTGACTGCATTCAAAGCTTTAAAAAAAAGAAAAAGAAAATATTTTTTTTATTTATTCACGCTTCAATGGACATCAGAAAGCAAAGAGCCGCAACGTGAAATTCATCTCGCTTTGATGTTTTAGTATCCGTGGAACTAATTAGTGGAAACGTTAGAATATTCTCTTTGAAGCCAGCCATTTAAAAAATAAAATCACATCGCCATAAGTGGGCAAAGGGTTTGTTTTCTTTTTTTTCCCGGGTTAACTTAAAATTAACAACAAAAAAAAATAAATTATATATATATATATATTATAAGGAAACGGCAGACGGCTGTTTTGCGGGCTCATATCAAGAGGGAACGCTACAGGGTCCTGTTTGGTAGCGTCAAATTAAGAAATTGTAACAGAAAGTTCGCGCAAGTAATTCTCCACGTACTGACATCAGAAGCGCGAGTAAAACGAGATCGAACCCAATAGACAGACTTTAAGGGGTGCCAGGCGAACGGAGATGGCCGGATTACGTCATTGTTGGCGAGGACAATCCGTCACTAAAAGTCGACGATATTAGCGGAACAGTGAAAAGGAATTCCTCCAAGAACGTCGTCAAGAAGCTTCTGCGAGGTCCCGGAATTACTTTGAAATAAGGATAATTTCTCAGTTCCAGCTATTAGTGTGTGTGTGTGTTGGGGGAGTAAAGTTCCTATCTACCATCAATGCGAGTTAATTATTTTGTCACAATGAGACGAGGAAAGTCGAGGAATTCAGGAAAGAAGAACGCACCGGCTTACTTAGTAAAGGTGTTTGGTTTTTTTTTTTAAAGAAAAGTGATAGGAGGATAAAACACTGATGCAAAAGCATCCTAGAAAGTAAAGCTAAAATTTAGAGAAGATAATGTATTTTCCAGTGTGTACCAATCAAGACAAGTGGTGAAACTATTTAAAAATCTAAAGCAATGTGCACGTCGGCGTTGGACAAATTAATTTCTTTTCTTTTTTTTTTGGATTTTAACATTAAAAGCGTTTCGGAGTCTTATTTGGGTACGAACTTTTTAAATGAAATTTTGTAAAGTTTCTTTTGAAGAGTAGCTAGTAGTACCAGATTGGACCAAGATGTTAGAGGTCTAGACAGACCGACGAACAGTCATAGCTGTCTCGTGATTTAGAGATAAAATATTAAGGTGTTTCTTTAAATATCCGAGTAATCGCCCAGAAAAACCCTAGATTTTTCCGTTTTGCTTCTTAGCAAAATCCAAACAGATACAAATTTAATTATTTTTTTAAATTTTTTTTAAAATTGCGTCTGTTATTAATGAATAGATTTCAAGAATCGGTACTGTGCGGAAGAACACCGCGGCTGATTGTTACAAGGATAAGCTGTTATAGCGCCAGTAATTCTTAAGTGAACTTATAGATGAGGCTATAATCGCAGGTCAGAGTATATGACGTCAATTATGGCCTTATCCGTACGATTAATCAGGAATTGATAGCGCTGACCCCTGTAACAACTAGCCACGCTCTCCCTCTTATTTGAGAGAGTATTGGTAATAGTGACTTATATTATTAATGGAGGGTAATGATGGGAATAAGTCATTTTATCTTGTGACAGAATGCTGTATAAATGAATCGCCTGGAAATCACAAAAATTTGATGGTATTGTAAACTAAGATGAGAAAAATAAATGGCGATCGGAAAGGTTAGCATCATCAATGAGTTAGACCGGCCTGAATCTATGGATAAATAGCGTATCGCTCCGAAGTGAATGCTTACATATTACAAATTACGGAGAAGAGCCAAAAGTATACAGACAGACAGAAATGTGCAAACAAAACTGACCTATTCTGTCAAGGAATATACATAGATTCTTGGCTATAAATATAGTCTAATGTCTTAGAAATCAACATCTATCATAAAAATTGTCAAGATTACAAGAGGTTTGATTGTCAGACTTTAGCAGAGAGGACAAAGTTAGTAAGGGATAGCATGGAAAATGGGTGATATCTCACCAGGTTGGTTTTCATATCTTAGACCAGAGGACAAACGGAAAGAATTGCTGCAGCCCTTGGGACTTATATCTCTGGTAATTCGCTGCAGACTTGATAAGATATAAACAGGTTCTTGAGCGAAGGCAGCTCCGTTCACTCGGCACTGGTCCTATCACAAAAATTAAGCTCATTACTTCTGCCGATCTTCTGCAGTTTGATTGACTTCAGTAAGGATTTTCGCTACCTCGGTTTTCGGAACATTCTTAAACAAAGAAAGACGCGTCAAAAACGAGCAGTTCTTCTTAAAGAGATTACTGTAACCGAACGCGATTAATGAGTATTTCTTTTGAAAAAAAAATAAAACTTTATTCTTATACTTTTAATCAATGTCTGGTTTATGCAGCAGTAACTTTTATAGCTTCGCACAGCTGGTGAAATAGATCCGACTTTTCTGTCGCCATTTTGTTTTAAATGTCTGCCAACTCAGCGTTTTGGATTTTGCTAATCACACTTAAAAAAAAAATTATTTAAATAATTTCTTTTCGTGTTCGATTATTTTTCAACTTTAAAAAAAACAACAAAAAGGCTTCCGAATAATTAAAAAAATAATCCGGACGAAAAAGTACAGGGGAAAACTGTATGATTGATATTTGGGAGGTCGACGTAGAAATGTGGCTTGTAGCAGCTGATCAGCGTAATCCCGGACTGATCTTCGATTTGTCTCAACCTCTGGGAATGTTTTTAGGAATTGTTTTGTTTTGACTGGATTCAACGAGATTTTGGAAGTTTTCATCACCGCGCGGATATTTCCATTTTTATCGACGTTTCGACTGATTGTACGGTGGCAAGCTTCAGGACAGTGCCGGCAAGTAACCACTGAAGTTGCTTCCCCGATAGAGCTGGATGAGTCCGCTAGAAAATGCTTCTGCTTACCTTTTGAGTCAGGTATCGTTTCGATCGCGCGACTGTTTCGATTGCACTACCCAACGGCTTGCCAACACCAGCGATACACACGTCTAGATAGTTTTCCCCCCTCCCTTCTTAGTGAAGACTGACATTAGAACGTTTCCGATCATTTTTGGTCCACAGGATTTCAGGTTGTTTTTTTTTCAATCTCTGTGGTAGACATTTATTAAACGAAAGATTCGTGCCGCGGGCTTTTCTTTTATGACGAAGTGGAAGCTGAGAGAATGGCAGGTGCTTCATTGCTTGAGACTTCTCGACGCGCAGTCGCATCTGAATGCTTCGACGGCTGTCGTGATAGAACCCATTAAATACTCGTGTACGGTTTGTCATAAAAGAAAAGAGAATTAAAGTGAATTACGCAAGTAAATAACCTGTAAGATAAAAGTATAACGCAAGAATTTATATTTCCAAGGTTTATACCTGTTAGTTTCGCCTTATTTGTAGCTGATTACATTTAAATGTAAAAAAAATAACTGATCTCAAGAAAGAAGAGCTCCCAGTAATATCACGTGTCTGAAGTATCGGGGGGGGGGTAAAGCAGATGAAGAAACGTCTTATATTTGGCAAATATGTGGAATATTTCGAACAAAACATTTACTTTCTGACAGCTTGTAATATTAGTGAATACCAAGAAATTGTTCTGGTATTTTTCTTGATATCTTGGAGAATGGCGGCGTTTTGATATACGAAAGCTATAGGATGCTAATTGACACACAGTATTTCGTAAACGATGGCAGTTTGGAGCTGAGAGTCACGAATCAGCAATGACCTGAGCGGGTGTGGTCAGTCTTCCGGGAGGGCTTTGCAGCCGGAAAATACACGTTCTCAGATAACCGAACAGCCCGGGAGAGGGCGCTGGCAATGCCGAATGCCACTTATGGTAAGTTACACGCAGGTAATGAATTGACAGTCCTACAGACGCTGGTGGTTTTCATTGAAAAGCTTTTTCTCCATGCCAAGACCGAGAAAGGATTATTCGTGCAACGTCGGGTCTGTCACGGAAAATCTCCGGTCGCCTTCCGCTTCCCCGTCCGTTCCGTACGACATCGCTCGCTAGCGCCGGACGACGATCTCTCGTCCGCACTCCGCCACCGGTACCCATCCGTCACGTGGCCTATTACCGCGCGCGCCCCCTACTGGTTCTCGGTCGTTCTGCGCAAGCATCCCCCACCATTTTATTCTTTACTTTTCTGATCTCATCTGTTGTTGCTTCCCACCCGTCCTCCCGAAACTGTATCAGCTTTTAAAAATTGCCCGAGCACTGATTCCCCGTGGAGCAGGAGCCCGACGTTAGAGAGCCCCCCCCCACCAGGGGGAGCACCAACCAATTTTAAAATCCCGGTGCGGACTATTAAATAATTGATCGGCGACGTAATGGTGGATTTAGTTCTCGATGTGTCGGCGCAAACAGAATTTTCTCTCTAGGCCGGGCGGCCTGATAGGCGCTATTTTAGCAGAGAGTGGGAAATTAGATAAATGAAGAATTACCGAAAACCTGCGAATCTTCAGTGGCTTACCTTGTTGTTTTTTTTTTAAAAAGTGAAATTGGATTATGTTTACTTTCAGTAGCCGGCTCTCAAAATATATATATATATATATATACAAGTTTTTATTTGTAACCTCTTAGTAATTTAATAAGGAAGATACAAATTAAAAGTTATTATTTGGACAATAACAACCACCAATAATAATAATAATAATAATAATAATAATAATAATAATAATTTTTTTCAAGCCGGAAACGTTCTCAACATTGTCCTCATTAACAAAACTCCTCTCGCCTTAAATACATTTACAGGCAAGAATTCGTGGTTTTCTATCCACTTCGATCATAAAAGAGACCGAAGTTCCGATTATTGCAATAAGAGTAACGAAAAGATGGAGAAGTTAACTCAGAACCTGGCGCCCTCCATTCTGGAATAAGCGAGGGTAAATGAATATTTATACTTTAGCTCAGGACTTGGCCGTGTGACATGCTTCCACGTCTGACTCTGTCTTCTTCCTACAATCGACGTCAGATCTGCCGCAGTAAAAGACGTCGGGTGTAGAACACGGTTTGGCTTCAAACATCTTTAATTTCAGGAAAAAAATCAGGGATGCTTTCAAAATGAGAATAACGTATTAAATAATTATCGAAAATCTTGATAGCTTCTAGTTCTGTTGGTATAGTAATTTAACTGTTAGGTGTAAATATAGGTAGAAGTTCTGGGTATCTCCCAGTGGAGGATTGATCTCAGAAATGGCTTTTTTCTCTTGTTTCGTAAAGTCCAAGATGAGAAGACGTCTTCAGTAATCGGCCAACCTGGCGACATGTTTATATCTCCTTATATCGTCCGTCCACAGACCTTGAGGTAAAATTCTTCGCACCATCAAATCCATTTCAGTTCCTTAGTTACCGCATTCGATAAAAATAGTTTAAAAATTATATTTTTCTTCTTTGACGTATAGAGATTCTTCCTTTTTAATAAAGATAACAAAACAAACCTGTTAGTGCCTTCTTTCTTCGGAAGCTAACAGGATGTCATTGATTGATGAAAGTATCACAAACAACGACATCTTGCAGAAAATTTAGCGGTCCCCGGTTCATTTTATTCGAAATACTGTAAAGTCTCCCGAGTGCGCTATGACGTCAATGTGCATTTGTTTGGGCCCAGAAAGCCAGCTTTGAGCAATGTGAAAGAAGAACAGACTAATTGATTTATGTTTCCAGTTAGACCCGGCATTAACACATCCATAAATAAGACGATGATGGAAAATTTGAAAGCCTGGGCCAAACTTTATATATATGGTTAACGTTGTATATATACGTCTGTTTTTGAACGTATCTAAAGGGAAAAAAGCGATATGTACATGAACTGGCTGCGCAGTGATACTTTTCAATCAAGAAAGGTAAATATAGTGCGGTTGGATACGTTGCGAAGCTTCCTCCCCCATCACATTTCCGAGTGATCTCAGCACATCTACGGATGCCGCGACATGCCCCTATTAAACCAGTCTGGAGAAGTAAGGGCCAGGCTATTTAAAATCGCCATTTGGTAATATGTTATTAAATTTTTGAAACCCATTGAGGTTACCAAAGCCGTGGCTCAGAGGTAATGTTTTTATAGTGGCATTATTTATCCATAGATCGATGAAACATCATAAAGGAAATACTCTCGGAAAATAAAGGAAAATTATTCAGCTTCTTCTTATCGATTTCGACTTGACCCAAAAGTAAACCAATCGTACGTTTGCAAAACCAGTTCTAGGTTCATTCTCAGCAAAGAAAGGGAAAAGTTACGAACGGATATTGACAGATTAATTCAGAGACTCCGCTTCAAAGTGAACTTACCTGGTTCGTCAGCGACGTTTTCACGAAGTCGTTTCTCGACAAAAGTTTTCGACGATGGAGATTTTAATCTGACGGCACAGGATGCTGCAGTCCGTATTTACGTAGGCATCGGACGGACAGAACTGGTCTGCGAGGGCGACTGCGACCGGTTTCTGGTGGATGGGGACGTGAAAGTCTCTCCGTCCAGGTACAACATCCAGCTGTTCCGAGAAACACGGAGAGAAGTTACGTCCTCCTAACGATGACGTCTGACGCCACGTAGCTTTATTTTTTCTATAGATATCTTGGCTTAAATTAAAGAAAATTTCAAGCCGTTTATCGTGGATGATTTCTTCCAAAACCAGCCATTAGACTCCCACCCCCAGGTGCGTTCATTGACAAAGGAATGTGTCGTATTCAGCTGAGCGAATATTCTGAACGTTCCGTCAAGGAACCAACCTCCAACACCCGGTGAACGTTGTACGTAACTTGTTCTGTTGTGTGTTTTCCAAATACCAAAATTCTTTTAGCTGAAGGACCTAAGTCTGGTGTTAACCGGATCTTCAGAACCTAATGGCATGGAGATGGAATTAGGCGCTGGCTGGCTTCGGCGCCTGACGTCACGATCTAGCAGTTATCGTTGGAACAACGTGTGTGGCTACTTTTTGCGGATCAGCGCGAAGCTTCATTTCTTGTACAGTTCTAATGGCTTCTCTTCCGGCCGGATCCGGTGCGTGGGTACGACGGCTATGCAGTCGGTCAGTTATCTGGTTCCTGCTACCTTAACTTTGGCCTTAGTCTGTGTAACGACGTTGTTCACAATCATAGCACACAACTCCATTTGCTAAATGTTTTGCTTAGCGTATACAAATCCTTCAAAACAACAAAAAAAAGCCACTTTCTTTATCCTTATTAAATCTCACATATTCCATGGGGCTTTAGGGTTGAAACTAAACCATAGAATGAAATTGAGGTGAATGAGATCCGGTATAGAGGCAAACATACGGCGTTTTCACAGCCCAATTCGCTACGTATGGTGTTCGGGAATATATTGTCTCGATGGGACACTGTCTGCGAGCGGGATACTGCCCTGACTCTCTTTGGTCAAAGTTCCCCAGCGCCTGGCATGGAGAGGTGGGGGAGCCAACTTCCCCTCAGCAGCTGTAATTGATGTTTACCGAGTCATCATGGGTCCAGCAAACTCGCGTCGGCGATGTTAGCTCTGTCTGCGGAGGGACTTCTCAATCTGTCTTCACCGGCTCCACTTCTCTCTTCCTCTCCCCGTTGTGATTCCTGTCAGAGTATATAACAGCGTGTAAACAAGTCTATTACCTGCGGGTGTAGCCACGTGATACGCACTGAAGCTGAGCGCCGATTCCCGTACGTTTGCCAACACAGTATTATCACAACAATAAGAACAAAAAGATACAATTTATTTTTAATTTAAAGTAAATTAAAGTAAAATTGTAAAATGGAATCTCATTTTTTTCATATTAGAAATAATTTATATTTATTGAATAAAACTGGAAAAATTATACACATTTGGTCTTAAGCAGGAGAATTACGATGATGAATTAGCATTTAAGTTAATCTACTGCCGTATATGTGAGGGGGAGGGTTAATTAACTGGTGTGAAATATTCTAGTGAATTAATTTTAGACATTAAGTTTAGTTTATAACCGGAAAAATCAAAAACTGGAAAATATCAAACGTTTACGGAATGTTCTTTGAAAGAAATAAGAAAGTGCAAAATATAAATGTTCAGTCTATTCTAATAAGGGAGCTGTGCTTTTGTTCGGTGAATAGGCTTTTTAAAAGTATTTATAAAATTGGCCTGGCGTGGTCTGGAATTTAGTATTTGCTCTTTAAAGGATTAATTTTTAAAACTTTTTAAAGAGATAGCTACACTACCGCTCACATGTCTGGAACAAGAGGAGAGAAGCAAAAGAAAGTGTGCAGCCGCTTGCTTGGTTTTAGAGGTAGGTTATCATAACACGAACGGTCTGTCAGACAGACTGCTTCTGTCAGCAGTTTGAAATGTGGAATAAGCTGCTTGGCTTCAACTTAAATAAGTGCGATCTATCGAAATCGACTACTTCCGGCTTTTATAGCAGCTCACGCTTTCATTACTTTCTGCCGATTTGTCCAGATTATTAGACTACTTCAAACCCATAGGGCGTCATCGGTCTTGCAACTGCGTAGATTTCGTCTCAGACACACTCACCAGGTGGCGTCGCGTCGGATGACGTAGGTGGGCACGCCATGTTTTCTGCTCTTAGAACACTTTGCTGTTCCTTTATTTTTACCGTTAGCCTTCGCGTTATTCAGCGGGTTGTATAGGTTCGATGTCTAATCAAAGAAATGAAAAGTCGACTAATAATTAACTGCATAACGGACGATCGGCCGAAGAGAGCGATATAGAAGCCCGGTCAGGCGAGTGCGCGCAAGGAGGCAGTTGCGTCACAGAACAGCTATCGCGAGGTCAGACGGGGAGAGGGAGGGATTATCTCATCCGCCTCGCTCACGAATTTTGCCATTAAAAACGTGTCCGTTATCGAAAAGGCCGAAAAAAGGGGAGCAGGGCGGGCCTATTGTTGTTGTTTTATCTCTCTGGAAAACCATAAAGGAACAAGCACGGCCACGAACATGGCAAACGAGGCTAAAGTCTCAAGAACTTGAGGAAACTGTCGTAACGTAAATGGTACGTTCACAGAATTGAGCTAAACGTCACGGCTAATGGCAAAATAAACCTTTTCGGAAACCTGATGAGATGAAATACTTCCTCGGACGAGAGGTGCGGACTACAACATGTACAAATAACGCAACTTTGCGTACAGGCGACAAGGATGACTCGTGAACAATACTAATCTGGAAGAGTCTGACCTGCGCTTTGGGTTCGTGATTTTTTGTCAGAGAAGGAACAACGAACTCTGCTGGAGGCGGATGGTCAGAAAAGGGAGAGAGACGCTGGTGTCGGTCGTCCAGATCCAAGATAATCCCGTATTTACCTAAACGCTATAGTCCGTACGCGCAGTTTTAACGCTGGCAGCATTTACTTTTCATGGAACACTGATCCTTGATTCCCCAACGCCAAGATGCCGGCTTTTATTCATTTATTCATGTTTTACCGTGGATTTGCTGACTGAATAGCTGGAGACAGCGAGTTTCTCCGAGGGGTATGGATTATCTATACGGCCACACGGCGCGTGCATCGTTCACCGAGCACATGTTGTCGGGCACTCTGACAACCGCCAACGTCTCGTCAGCAGCCGACTAATGGAGGCTTTGTGTTCGGGTATCAACAGTACAGCTGGATGTAATACACCTTCCGTTAAATCAAGCCTTCTTAATTATGCCGCGAGAATTCTGCCTGACCGCCATCATAGACAAGAAGCGGAGAATTATATATACCATTACCTTTAATTGAACGCTCTGACACGTGGCAATGTTAGTTATATAAAATTCACCAAATTAATATCAACTCAAAAATATAATGAAACGAATCACGTTGGACACGTGACACTCTTCTGATAGAATAATTATTCTCAGCCAGCTTTTCGTAGATAAACACTTAGAGGAATACTTTTCTCATATCGGTTCATGCGGATTTTTTGTTTGGAATAAAATAATATTTTCATAATGAAGTGAAACTGAAAGTAAAAGCAAACAACTTCAATTTCTTTCCACTGAAGCTTGTTGTTGTTTCTTTTTAGATTGCTTCAGCATTAACTTTCGCCGAACCCGAATATGTATTTATTACTTGAATACTGCGACTTATACAACCAATGTCACGTGAATGGACAAAATATTTATTGATGCACTTTTTTAAAAAAAAAAACATCTGACGATAAAGCATCGAGTCTGTGCATATTAAGAATGCACTTCTGAATATTCAAATCAGCTTTTGGCAAAGGTTCTTAATTTGTCGAAATATATTCAGGTTTTTTTCCGTTTCTGGACTGGAAGTTACTTTCTTTCCGAGCCGCTACATATTGACATAAACTTCCGGCTCTCTTAGGGCTTCAAGTACATTAAGTTCAGTCGGAAAATAGTCCCCTCCCCTTTTTTTTCTTTCAGAAATGCTAACCTAAATTTTCGATTGACGTGAACCAAACAGTGATAATTCAAAAAAAGGCAAAAAAAATCTTTTCAAATTCAAATAATGTTATTCATTTAGTCGAACAATTTCTACGTAAATAGCGCATTTTATAAATTATATAAAGGCTAATTGTTTTGTTAGTATGATAATAAAAAAGTCAGAGAGAGAGAGAGAGAGAGAGAGAGAGAGAGAGCTGTACAGAGAAAATATTGCTTCATACTGATGAACTAAAAACACTTCCATATTTTGTCTGATGATGACAATAGAGGTAGTTTTCACAAGCCACACAGTTTTAGTAACGTTGTGTATATAACCGGGATATTGATGTATCGATTAGCTAACGCTAGGCCTGTTGATCACGCACTGATTTAATTAATTATAGTTAGATTACATATGCTAAGAATTGTTCTATAGGTTTTGAGTATCAAATAGTAAAACAAGGAAAACGCAAATAAAATCTTTAAACTCGAGCGCCTTGTACACCTTCAAGTGTTGTAACTCAGTTGTGATGATGATGTATTCAGAGAAGGAAGTTAGTTTTGTGTGATGATGATGATGATGATGGTGGTGACTGGCCCTAATCGAAAATGTTTGCTCACAAATTACAGGCGAACACCTAGATGTAGTAGATGGTTTATAGTGTAAGAGCCGCTGGCTGCACTAAGAAACCCAGTGATACGGCAAAACAGCAGTCGCCCTATAAAACTGATGGATCGTTTCTTTTGTTTGGTTGATTACGTCCGTAACGAGGCTGCTGTGTATTGTTTCAGCACGAGCGCCCCGATCTTTTTTTCATCCACTTCCGTGTTAATCACCTCGATCTGACGGCACGGCTCCAGCGGTGTTAAGATCGAGAGGCCCAGTTCGAACCCTGGTTGTCAGCACCTGCTCGATTTGCCTTATGTAGCTCCCTGAAACGGGTTTTCTTATCCTCGCTCTTATTCACCAGCCGGCCACGAGAGTTTTCTCCGGGTTCTTCGGTTTCCTCTCACATCTGAAAGTGGAGAGTTCTGCAGGGCCCCTTCCGCGCCCAGAGGGAGAAGGCGCGTGGATGGCGCAACGCAAGATGTTCCATTTAATCACAATGAGGTAACGGATGAATCTTTCCGGAACTCTTCTGCCTCCTTAGAAGTAAAGGATGACGAAAACAACCCATTTAGTGCTAATATGCAACATTTAGAACCGCCCGCCATTCCATGACCGACTTCCTTTTTTTCTCTCTAATCAATTCGCGGTCTTCTCCGTAGACAAAGGGAACGGATAAGACGAATAAAGGGGGGGGCGAACGAGGGGAGCCCCTCGCTTTGTAACTTCCCAAAACCGACTCCCACACCTGCCCAGCAAAACATCTCAACGTTAGTTACCTGCGCCGCAATTTAACTTCAGCCTACTACGGACACGTGACCAATGGCAGCTCTCGTGCCGATTAGCGATCACCCCCCCCAGTCCCATGTCCTTTCCCTATTGTGTTTTTTTTTTTAAATATCGTATCGGGATGCGATTAATTTTGAAAGAAATATTAGCGAAAAAGAAAAGAAATTTAAATGGAAAAGTTTGATATTCAAAACATGAAACATTCCCTGACGTTCCTCCCCGGTCTGGATAATCGCATAAAATTATTCCCCGTCGGTCAGGCCCCGGTCTGGATAATCGCATAAAATTATCCCCCGTCGGTCGGGCCCCGGTCTGGATAATCGCATAAAATTATCCCACGTCGGTCGGGCCCGGTCTGGATAATCGCATAAAATTATCCCCCCGTCAATCGGACCCCGGGCTGGGTAATCGCATAAAATTATCCCCCCCGTCAGTCGGGCCCCGGTCTGGATAATCGCATAAAATTATCCCCCGTCGGTCGGGCTCCGGTCTGGATAATCGCATAAAATTATCCCCCGTCGGTCGGGCTCCGGTCTGGATAATCGCATAAAATTATCCCCGTCGATCGGACCCCGGTCTGGGTAATCGCATAAAATTATCCCCCCCGTCGGTCGGACCCCGGTCTGGATAATCGCATAAAATTATCCCCGTCGATCGGACCCCGGCCTGGATAATCGCATAAAATTACCCCCGTCGTCGGGCCCCGGTCTGGATAATCGCATAAAATTACCCCCGTCGGTCGGCCCCGGTCTGGATAATCGCATAAAATTATTCCCCGTCGGTCGGACCCCGGTCTCGCGTTTCGTTCGTTCAGAGATAATCCCACCCACCCCTAACCCCCCCTCTTTTTTTTTTTATTTTATACAGACAGGAAGAAATTAAGAAACCCGAAGGTCATGAAGTTAACTTATAAAAGCCGAAGGGACGAAAACTTTTGAAACAAATGTAAACTCGGGGGTAACAAATATTATCGCAAAACTGACAACAACAAACAACAAAAACAACAACAGACAAAAAGACCCGGATGAATGATGAACGTAAATTTTTGTATTAATTTTCGGAAAACCAGAATTAAAATTACACCAGTTAAATTTATTTGGAATCCACAAAACATTTTAAACCATTCCTATTTATTGTTATATATTACCTCTCTCCCACCCCGCGATTAAATGTATGCATGAATTATTTTCTCGCACAATTTGTTGATTTCGTAAAATATATGGCATTTAAAAGGGTTTTTAAGGAAAGGAACTAAGCTGTTAAGCTTCTGATCCCTGTTTCACGCGGGTCCTCCTGCTCCAGCAGCCCCGTTAACTTCACCGCGTCCAGGAGTGGGAAGGAGGCGGGCCAGGTAGGCTGGCATCCAGGTAGGGCGAGCCGAATCAACTAACAACAGCCTGGTAACTGCCAGAAAACAAACCGTAATCGCGAGTCAATGGACTCCGGTATCGATCTGTTACCAGATCTCTTCTCCCTCATTAGTGTTTTTGTTTCATACAAGGATAGACTTACTTCCGGGTTTTTTTTAAACAAAATACATAAAAACAACAACAACAACAACAAAAAACCCGTCGGTCGCGGTAAGCGGTTATTCGACGACGTCGCTGTACCCGACTGTTTCCGCTCTCCTTGCCCGCGCCATTACGGGTGGAAATCGACGAGTTTTAACTTACACTACCTTTAAAAAAAAAAAAACAAACTTAGAAAATGTGTATTAATGTTGGCTCCTCTCCCCACTTCGTAGTCTGCCTGCCGGGGTTTGGCCCGGTTCGGTCCGCACGCGAAACAACTACGAATTGTAACCAAAGAGCGCACGATATTCGGAGACCCGAGCCTCGCACTGGGCCCTTTATAAGTGAGAGGGTTAACTCGCCGGTATTGATACTTTTACCCGGATTTTTTTTTTTTTTTTTTTTTTTTTTAATAAACCGCTTTTGAGTTTTAATTCAATTAGAAATTTTGGGAAAAGCCGCGAGTCGTTTACCAAAAAAAAACGCGTTTTCCTTAGTTATTGGGAAGTCCCGAGTTGGCTGGTCGATCGGTGTCCTCGCCAGGACTCGGTCTGATCCGGGTCCCCTCGTGTCTCCGAGTAGGAACTTCCCTTGGCGGGATGGGAGCCGGTGTTCTCAGCTGATGAATCGAATACTTCCACAGGTCCGGGGGGGGAAGGATCGATTGGATTCATTGCAGGACTTTGGTTGCACTCAGGGGGGGGGATGCTGAGTGCCACGATCCCTCTTCTACACTGTAGCCACGCGTAGCGCATAGCGCCATGGGCCCGCTACGGTCCTCCACTGTGGGCGCAGTGAGCGTTTTCAGAGTGGCCACACGTCCTTCGAGAACCACCCCACGCCTGGTCCACCCGCGCCAGCTGAAAATACTGAGGTATTTCGTTAGGCTCCCCCACCCCTCTTTTTTTTTTTTTATCTCTCTCCGAAAAACTTAAGCCGCCCACCAGAACTGACCCTTGCCGCAGTCGTGAACATCGCCTTAGTACCGGCCACATTCCTCGAGCGCGCGATGGCATCCACCGGTTCCTGACCCGTTACAACGCATGCCGGTTATCCACCAACCGGAAATATATGTACATTTAGGGCAGATGCACTCGTTTACCGCGGTCGATACACTGATGTGACGCTAGGGGGCACCACCGTCAGTCGCAATACACGATCGGTTCGTAAAGCTTTCAACCAGTTCACGCCCCCTCCTCTAGTTGCAAAGTTGGTGCGTGGTTCTTCAAATAAGGTTATTGCTAAGACCTCTGCAAGCCTACGTAACACGATAAAAAAAAAATACAGTGATTATTATGATGAAAAAATACAATTGTCCTTTGGGATAAAAGTATTTTGAGTATTGAGATAAAGAGTAATCTAACTATTGTGATGAAAAATACTTCAACAGGTAGTTGTGTTATTTTAAGATGTAATCGAAACGGGTTCACAATTAGTCTCTAGTTAAAAATAAAAAATGCGATTTCGCTTCACTCGTAAATCGGTTGCTGTTTCCAAAGACATAACCTTAGTAGTAGATGTCCACCGATGATATAATTAAGGTGAATATACTAAAAATGAAATTAAAAGAATTTACATCGTGCCTCCCGTTTTATGAACCTTTATGCCGATGTACCTATAAACAAAATATCCGAGATGGGTAAGGTGCCCGTGCTGATGATCTGAAACCAACTTGAATATCCACTACATTTTCTTCGGTTTCACAAGACTTTAAAATCCTCCTCTCTTTAAGACGAGGTGGGAAATATTTTTTTCGCCGAAAGAGGTCGCTCTTGACAAAGTCTGCGAACCTGTGACCGTTGTTCGCACAGCGAAGAGACTGGCGCCGAGTTGCTGGCCATGAGTGTCGCACCTATTCCAGCGAAGTTTGGCCTGGGGTGGAGGGGGGGGCGCCAGGGATTCGGCCGGCCTCTGAGAATGTTTATCTGTACCCGGTGCCCACGAGTACGTCCGGGCTATAGAGGAAGACGTCATTACCCTCTCCCCCGTGGATCGCTTCTGGCGCCACTGCGGCAACAGGCGATCAATTTTTGATAACGACTCTGGAACTCACCAATGAGCGAACTAATCCGTTTTTGCCAATGAGTCATCACGGGTTTTTTTTTTGAGGTTCTTGTTGTTTTTTTATTGTTTTTTTTTATATTATAGTTACCAAGGTAACAGCAAGAGGAGATAACCGACTTTAAAACGTAAAATAAATTATTGTTTCCATGTTAGTAGGAAACGATGCATCGCGGTATTAAAAAAAAAGAGGAGAGAGAGATATCAAGTCTTTGGTTGTTATCATTATCGCGGTCGCTTTACCCGAATTTACCACAGCACCGAGATATTAACCAATTCCCCGAGCGGAGATAATTTATCGACTTTTCGATTCCCTTCATTTGGGCCCTGTTCAACAAAAGTAACTTATCATTATCAACCACTACCAAAGCTAGTCCGAAGTCGAATCGAGCCTGATTCATTCTCATGGAATCCTCATCCTTTTTTCCCGGACGTTTGTTCATTAAGCAACAGGTGAGTGGAGACGAACTGGTGGTCACATTTCTTTTTTCTTTCTTTTTTTTTAAAGGGGAGCGATCATTTTTTGACGGTCCCGATTTACTCTTTTTAATTACATTTTTTGACGCTAAAATTCCCCCCCTATATCGTTTTAACCCCTTAACATGCACGAACACAATTGAATGTGGCGGCCCAGATCGGCCAGCCCCACAACACACCGCTGCGGCTCGGAGGCCTCCTTATTTCGGACGGCCGTATAAAGAGGGAAACTGTCGAGGAGGGACAGGGAAGCCCTCCCTAACCCCCCGCCCCAACGGTTCGTCAGTCAGAAAGATATCCCACGCGGCTAATTCATGCCAGGGTTTTGTTGGAAAGAACAAAAAAAAAAAAAAAAAAAAAAAAAAAAAACGAGAAAAGACAATTATAGAAATTGAAAGAAACACGGAAAAGGGAGTAATCTGTGTGGGGATCTAAACGAAAAATAAGAGCGCTTCTCCAGAATGTAAGTCTTCTCACACATCTAAGATAATTAAGCGGAAAGATTGAAGAATTTCATTGCTTTGCGCTAATTTTCACTAAGTTTTGATGAAAATAAGTCATATCTGCTATTTCGTTTTATTATTATTATTATTATTATTATTATTATTATTAGTTATTATTATTATTATTATTATTATATTATTATTATTATTATTATTTTATTATGATATTATTCTTAGTATTATTATTATTATTATTTATTATTATTGTATTATTATATTATTTATTATTTATATATTATTATTATTATTATTATTATTATTATTATTATTTATTATATTGTTGTTGTTGTTTTGTATTGTTTTAATTAATCTTTCTATAGATTTCACGCGTAACAACTGTGGCTATTTCGGATACTTTTGGTCACCGAGATTACAGTACAACTTATGAAAAAACGACAGCAAGAGCTCGTCATCATTCATATTTTAAATTTCCTTCTATCTTTTTTTTTTTTTTTAAATTTCTTTTGCTCCTTTTTAAACAAGAATCGAATTTTTATCCTTCTGCCCACGCGAAAAGCAGAAATATCTAAGACAATCAAAAAATAGTACAAAACCATTCACAGCTGTATAACGGTTTTTTTCATCTTGTAATTAGTTTTTACAGGAGGAGTTTTTTTTTAAGAGGGATCAATCAGGACCGAGGAGAGATGGAGCTCCGAGTGACTTCTCATTCCGGATGAGCGGTTCGCAGAATAAAACATGGATATGATTGAGTTTCAATTGTTTTGTAATATGAACACAGTAAAAAAAAAAAAGAAAAGAAGACTGTTTACCAATCTTATTAGGCAGACGGAAACCTTTCAAAAGATTAATTATGCCAGCAGTAAGTGAAGTTAGGGTGGAAGCCACCCTACTGCCGGGGACCCTAACCTGCTGCGCTTTGTCGGCTCATCGTGGCGTGTTTACACGAACGGTCCCTCGTCGGCCATCGTGTCCGACAACAAATTCACTTCCGTTAGAGTTCCCCCCTTCCTTGTCCCTTTATCTCAGTGGCGGTAACAGCCCGCCTGGTTCCCTTCTCGGTCGCTGTCTCCGGGTTTTTCCGGCTCGTATTATATCTCTTTTTCCCCCTGAAACTTCTTGCGCCGTGGAAGGAATCGGTAAACACGAATATGTCGAACTCTGGTTTAGGATTATTCCTCGTCACGTTGTTTTAAACTTAAACTTTAAAATCCCCAGAGAATTAAACTTTCAGGAGAGACACTTCTGGAACACGTTGCTTCTGTTTAAGATCTGAATCCCTGGTTTTTGGTGATGAGATCGTCCTACGTCGGCGGTCGTCATCGAGGAATGTCATCCCGTGAAACCTTTACCCTGCTCAGAACGACACCGGGGTGGTTAATTAAAGAGCCTCGCTCTGAAATCTAAATCGCCTCAAAGCGACATCTGGGAAGAACGTGACCCGCTTAGGACTTGCACTATTTCAACGAAATCCACGGGACAGATGATTCTACGTGGTCCAGTGGTAAATTTACTAGACCGTTAAGGCCGAGGGGCCCAGTTGGGGATCAGGGTATCTATCCTAGCACGGTTTCTCGCTGTCTCTTCATCCACCACATCTAAAAATCAAGAGTCCTGATGAGGCTTTATCCTGCCTAGGTCGGAACTGCCGGTTCCATCGTGGCGCAGGGTAGGCAACGCGTCCTGGCCCACGGCACTACGCTCTGTCCACCAGGGTTGTCTCCCTTAAAGACATCGGCGTACAATACAGCAACTCAAGAATTCTCTAGCTTCTATTTTCACTTCGACGCTGTTTTTTTATACATAAAATCAAAAACACTGCAGATTAATATCGAATAACAGTTACTCCTGGTAAGAGTTTATGGTATAGTTTATATTAAGAAAGCTTTTTCGGTAAGTATTAATTATTACGGCACTGATCTTGAATGGGTCGCTTTTTTAAAACAGTAAAAACCGGGGTTATTTCCCTTATCTGAATACTTCTCCAGATGGTAAAACTTACAACGGTGCTCGATACAAAAGCTATTGTAGAGGAAAATAATTTAAATTGGGGAATATAAGCTTCAAGCCGCCGCTTGTAGCAAAGGAAGGAAATTTAAAAAAAGAAAAATTATTGCATAATTTTATTATTTCCCAACACTACCTTTGGATGTAGTACAGAAGATCTCTGAAACTGAAGTTCTCTAATTGCTTCTACTAGCAAGGATGGTGAGAAATATCTGGGCTAACCATCTCGTCTCCATAGTAGCAAATTTACCAATAACTTTCTGCTCTCACAATCTGAAAACTAGGTTGTAATTGGGCATTTCTGACGTTTAGCCCCCTTTCCCTCGGACCACAGCTTCCTTTTACTTGTTTCTAATAATCTAAGGTTGTAAAGTCCATTGCATTTTTGACGTCCACCAGGTGGGGTGACGTTTTAATTTTAACTCTACATTAGACAGGAAGAGGGTTGTCACCCTTCCGATTCGTCTCTGAGCGGTCATGAAAGTGGTAAATTGGGAAAGGCGGTCAATTCAAGAGATATCAGAGGGCGGAAGATTTGAAACACACAAACCGAGAGCCCTCTTTTAGGGATCAGAAAGTAATCAGTGGTCTACAGGCCAAGCCTGCCGATTGGCGTCTGCGCAAGTTTAAGAAACAAATGACAGTAAATTAGAAGACGGTAGGTTCATACCCTCATCTGTTAATCTTCCAGAAAAAGACTTAATCTCGTAACAATAAGAGGCAAGACGCCGAACAATGCTCGTTGTGCGCGAAAATGCATTTCTGGTGTAATGGAAGCGAGTTAAGCATTGTTTCGATATTCCTTCTCTTGGAGGCCCGCGCACCTGAACGCGGCAATTTCTTGTGAAGAGGCAAATAATGAGTAGTAAAGAAGCTAACGTCAATACACTTTCAAATGTTGCAAACTAAATAATAGTATACTAACAGAAAATCGGTGAGCGCAGCCAGCAGAAACGCAACAAAGATCGCTTGGTGGAAGGGTATGGGGATGCGGTGCCTTTGACCGGTACTTATTTCAAAACCCTCTGGCGTGTGTTCTACCACAATGGGCGGAAAATTTATAATTACAGTCGGCCAGATCCTCTCGGAATCACGCAGAACTCCCTCTTCTGCTATACCGTGTGCCCCCAAAACTGGTTTCTCTGCTGCTTTGCATTTTTATTGAGAATAGATCAATCGCTTCTCTCTCTCTCTCTCTCTCTCTCTCTCTCTCTCTCCTCATCTCTCTCTCTCTCTCTCTCTCTCCCTCCCTCTCCTCCTCTCTCTCTCTTATTTTTTTTTTTACAAAAGCTATGCCGGACCAGATCAATACTAACTATAGGTAGGCAGTGCTTAGATTAGATGCTACAGTCAGCATTATTACATTCCCTGCCAGCTAGTACAGTTTTCTGAGTACGTTGCCACTGGTTACCGATAATATGGCTCCGCTTTTTTTACGTACAAAATTGCCCCTCTGGGAAGGATTGAGCTACATTTGCATTTTTCGCTCTCCTTGTTTTAAAATGAGTATTGAATTAACGTTTTCCTAATGACCCGGGATCCATTCATTGCGGAGAGTCAAAGAAAAGATCTGCCAGTACTCTGAGGGCATATCTGGGTGTAGTTAGCAACTTTCGTCATCTTTGAAAAATCGTTAGTCTGGAGGACAGAGGATGGGAGAGGTAAATATGTCTCACCTGTTTTTCTTGTGGGTTTTGTCGTAAGGATGTATAGTTCTGTTAATTTTTTTTTTTATTTAAACATTTGCTAAGAAAATATTTACTCAACAACGTACAGAAGGAAGAGAACGTGTCAGAACAAGGACTATGTAGCAGAAGGCGTGGAGAGTACTTTGGGTTACCGACATTAGCCAGTGCCAGAGAGAAAATACTCTCTAACTCCCGCCCCTTACAGTAATCCTTCTCCATGTCGTCTCTTCACAACTCTGAGCATCCTGCGTATGGCAGCTACCCACATATAACCCTCATACTAAAGACACGACGACCAGTCAGCAGCATATTTCTGGAAATCTCATAAATTAGGGTGGGAGGACGAAAATAAAAATAAGACAACAGTTAACTGTAGGCTAAACACCAAAAATATTTGCTATATTCTGTAATTTTATAACTATAACTCAGATAGTTATTGTGGTATTCATTTTACTGATATCTTGATAGTGAAATAGAGCGCGTGTTATACACGGATAACGGCACTTCCACTTAATATGAGGGGGGTATAGGCAGGTATTATCGACTGCTTCAGTCTCTGCGCACACTTAACTGCCAAATCTGTAGAAGTCTAAAGGATTTTCTAGAGGATTCGGAAGTTTGTCATCTGCTTCGCCCCGCGTCCCCCGGGAGGGAGAGGAAAAGTGGAGGGGGGATGAGGGGACAGATATTGGAATACGTCCTTTCACGGAATCGAGAAACCAGGTGCAAAAATCACGATTCATCTGAACACCTGTTCTTTTCGCGAGGTAAATACGGGGGTGTCACGTCGCTGTAGGGAGTCGCGAGAAGACGCTTTACCAAATCCGCTGTATACCCTAAACTAATGACCAGCCATTCGATATTGGGCGCTTTGTTTAATAACATGTTTCCGATTACCCGGCTGATTTTCGATCAGCTGAGCCGATTGTCCCAATTATTTTCACTTTTATCCGATGTATACGGATCACCGGAATCTGCTCGTACGACCCGGCTGAATCCATCCATCGGGGGACCGACTCAGTCTCTTTCTAATCCTCTAACCTCCAAAAGTAGTCGGTTGCTGTTTGACCCCCTTTTATTGCCGCCGTTGCTTCGTCAAAAAACCGGCCCCGGCGGGATCTTAGACTGATTAATCCATTGATATAAATCAACTTTAGAACATTTTTTTTTACATGTACAGTAAATTTATTTAATGTGAAATGAAACAAAAAGGCGGATTATATTCGACCAAATTCCATAATCTCTCCAATTAACGGTAAAGTGTACAAAACAAGAGAACATGTCTTTGAGAAAATTTAGAAATTGGGTTCCAATCAAAGCAAAAGAATCCCTCGTAAATGCAGCTATTTTTGGCGAACCCCTGCTTGGCCTTTAGGGCTTAAGGACCCCTCTGGGCAATAAGCTAAAGGGGGAGGGGGTCGGGGTATCAGCTTATGTTCGAGATGAAGGGTTCCGGAGTGGACAAGCGGTGGAGATTCTGTTGTCATCTTCTGACCCTGCCTCGGTAAGGCGATATTCGGGGCGAGTGAAGGTACTAACCGAAGACAGTTTTGCAAACTGAGTTTTGATTCTTTTCGTATGTTGTATTTTTCTTTTTCTTTTTTTTTTTAAAAAGAAAGAAAATACTGAGTTATAAATAATGGATGTTATCCGACTGCAGAGCGGTGATCGATTTTAAGAAAGTGTCACTCGATAGCTTCTATTAAGGTAGATGTGCATAATCACACTGCCTTGTTACGCGGGTATGCCCCCATCTTCCCGCTAGATTGTCCCTGTTCACGCAAATTCGGAGAGTAAATGTTATTTCGCCTATAAGCTGTACTCCATCACACAGTTCCCTCCTGGGATATTTTAAATCTAGATTGCGCTCTGTCCGAATATTACCTTTTAAATGAAACCCAAGATTAATTGTAATTAGGAAGGTACACAGACAAGAGGTAAAACTTATACACACACAGAGAGAGAGAGAGAAAGAGGAGAGAGAGAGAAGAGAGAGAGAGAGATGAAAGTCATTTACAAGAGAGAATGACTTCAGTACACGAGAGAGAGAGAGAGAGAGATAGAGAGAGAAGAGAGAGAAGAGATGAGAGAGAGAGAGAGGGTTTTTAAATAGATTTTTATTTAATTGTAAAAAAAAAAGATAAATGATTCTGTAAACCTTCATAACTGAAATCAATTTTATACCAAGGCGGAGCACAAATCAGTCGGCACCGCGGGTTATTCCGTAGCATCATTTTAGCCGAAAACTGCAGTTCCATCAGACTGCAGACCCAGCCTCTCTCCCACGCCGACCTCTTTGCTCGCTGATCCGACGTAACACAACATCGCGACAGATTTACAAGCGCAATCATCATCAGCGGACTCTTAAACTCGCGTTAACTGCTCCGCCGACTTTGCCAGCTTAAGCTCCCCGGCCGAGCCTCAGGTGCTTCGTCGTGAGGACTATTAAAGCCAATCCGCGGTGGGGACTAATTAGATTTCTAAGACATTTAAAGCAACAGCAGCAGACTCCTCGCTCTGTGAGAGGCCGACCTCTTCAGGTTTCACCGTTAACGTTAATGGTCTTTTAACGAAAGTTCTCGAGGTCGGCTCCCGCTAAGCAGGAGGCGGTGTCCAGACCGGCGTTGGGTCAGGGGCCGACTGGTTTTGCTCCTCCCACCTCTGCACCCGTTTATAAGGCGTTCAGCTTGATCTCCCGCGCACCTAGACGACGTTCCGATACCTATTCGGTGCCGTCTTCACGATCTCTGATATCGTCGTCGAAGCGCTTCGTTGGGGCAGGAGTTCTGTTTTTTTTTTATATATATTCTTTACCCATCGGCTTTGAGTAGAGCGCGCGAGGAATCGATCTTCATCCCGCCCCCAGGGGATCAAGCTGATGAACGGCCGCCCGCCGAAGTCGTTCGCCACGAGTTCTTTCGAACCCGGCGAGGCGTTTCCGACGGGCTGATTAGCAGAAAAAAAACGGAGCGGCGGAAATTGTTCCGGAAAACGGAACATGTTCGCGAACCGAGGTAGGCGATATGCTAAGTTGTTTAGTCGCGTGACCGAGCAAATGCGTTTCAAGTCAAATAATTAATAAAATCCATATTTTAAATTAAAGGAAAGAAAACAAGAGACGATTTGTGTGTGGGGGGGATGTCTAGATTTTCTAGAAAAGAAATCACATTTTAAAAAAAGCCCAAAACACGGAAATAAGGGGGGGGATTTGGCGCAGCTGACCGGGATTCTAACTAAACTGATAAAAAGATGATGGCGAGAACAAAGGAAGCATTTCCATCGTATAACGGGTACGAGAAAGACTTTGTCAGTCGGCTAGAAGTGCATCTGGGGGCTCGCTAGACGAAAGCGACACTCGCGAAGTCTGTTTGTTTTCGTTAAGAGTCTACGAAGTTAGAACTTTTCTACTCGGGGAATTCAAAGCTTTCATTTAATAAACATTCGCGAAAATCAGCCCCATTTCCTCTCCTCTCCCCCCCTCTCACGACCACTTTGTTGTTTACCCATTCAGCTTCCACGGTTTTTATTGCGAACATTAATTCCCGTCTTTCCCCAGCGCGTGCACTTCTAATCAAGAACTGCCGAGTAGTTGGATTGCGTGGAAAGATGTAGCGGCGAAGCAATTCCGGAGATAATCAGCACCAAATCGACCGAAAAGGAACTAATCAGTTTTTACTAGAAATAAACTTTTAAAAGAAAGAAAATAACAAACCGAGGACGACGTCAGAAATCCATGGCGCAAACAGGCATTGACCAGGATTTTGGCCGTCTTCCCTGATGTCACGTGACGTCACCCAGACCGAGACTCGGCCCTCAGTTTTTCAGAAGACGCCCTCTGTCAGTAAAGAAGAGAATCACTTCTAGTATCTCTCTCGTTACGGCACCGAATCAGAATAAACTTTATGTTTTAAAGTGGCTGACGCTTATTTATTTTATTTATTTATTATTTTTTTTTTTTCATTCCAGAATATTGTTGTACTGTTGCATTTCTGAAACCGTATAAAAGAACGGCAATGAGTTACTCCCCTTAGAAATTCTAGAAGCGAAGTCAATGGCCAAATAAAATCGATTGGCATGGCTTTGTGCTTTCCACATCAACAAGATAAATACAGATTGCAATATTTATATAATAACGCTGTTACTCAAAATGAAATATCGTGATTCTTCAATATATTTACTTCAACAATTCCACTTATGCACGCCGATCAAAACAATGTGGAGGTTCTGCACAGACCTCCCGTGAGACTGTTTTCGGTCACTGTAAAAAGAAAACACAGCAGATTATTCGTCAACCCATAAACACGCGGCGGTTCGAGTGCTGGTAGTAGCTCTATGTTTTTGGATAGGGGGGTGGGTTGGGTTGGTGTGTACCCGCAAAAGTCACATCAACATGTCGATTTTGCCTGGCCGCTACCTAAACCTCGCACAACAAAATCAGCCAACTTCCGCGGGAGTACCGAAGACTAGTTCAGTTAGTGGGTGGAGAGGGAACCGGAGAGGCAGTGACCGTCCGAGTCACCTGTCTGGCTCGGCGGGGACTCGGAGAGTGGCCCTTCACGTGTCCACTGGTGGCCATTACTCTGCGCAATAGCAGCGATGAAATATATCGTATCCCATATACTTACCTGTAAATAAACGTGTGCCCGTTAAAAAATACATGCAGGTAAAAAAAAAATTTGTAACGAAGTTAAACACGTCTGTGTAATATATATATATATATATATATATATTTTAAAACTTTTGCATCGTAGCTAATCGAAGTTCCTTCTCTCCGCCGTAGATGGCGCTGAATACACTTTAAAAAGCCCTACTAAATAATACCCCACGTGATGAATCGCCAGGTGTAGATTTCGTTGTGCTAATGTTCAAATTTGGTACAATCGATCCTTGCTCCATCATTGGGAAGAATGGCAGAGCGGAGAGTCAATGCTTCTCTCTCAACCGCCAGGCCCCAGTTACGCATCCCCTCACCATCCCCAGTAACTCCAGTTTCCTTTCCACGCCGGAGGAGGCGTAATTAGAAGCGAGCGTATTGGATCCGAGTTGAGCGGATGTGACTACCGCGCCATGAATTAGTATCTAGACAAACTGTAGAGTTTTCATGGTGATACTCTCTTGTCTAGCGGAACAGCTCGCGATGACAGGGCTGTTTTTGGTCTTTGCGTTTTCGCCTATCCGACTTCGCGAGAGGTTCGTAGAAGAGAACTGCATCATTTGAAAAAAAAAGATGGCGAGATCAAAAAATATATTTATGTAACTATATGGAAAATAGAATTTCTTTTTAACTGAAAATTCTGACAGCAGACATAATCATCGACTTAACGTAGGCACAGGAACCGAGTCGAAGTTCAAGGTTAATAGACAATGTTAGAAAATTCTCACTGTTGTGGTGTTTGATTATTATTCCATCCATCTCTCTCTCTCTCTCCTCTCTCTCTCTCTCTCTCTCTCTCTCTCTCTCTCTCTCTCTCTCTCTCTCTCTCTCTCTCTCATCTTTACACTGGAAAATTCTATTCGATCATCACCGTTTTAATTAAAAAGAATTAATTCCCTCACTATGCTATTTTCTGTACTCTAAAGTTTTTTTTTAGAATTTGAAGTTTTTATAAGTTAAAATCAGCGCATAACTAAATAAACGCCTGTCTCGAAATTATTTGGAATACGTTTCATAATCTGTGGAAGTTTTCTGAGGTTTAAGAACAACAAAAAAAGCTTTTAATAATATTTTGAGGAATTCTGACTTATCAGAAAAGTGGCTGATGACGGTTTTCAAGATCACAGCTTAGGAGAAAATTCAAGACGAAATGCAAACGTCCCATGTAGCTAAATGCACATTCTCACATCCTTGGAACACATCAACTGTAACCGGGACCTGGCAGTCACATCTTATGATGTAACCAACAGAGACGTTCGGCAATTCGATCCGATGCGACAAAATTAATAAAATCAGCACCGACTCTAACACCAAGGATTCTAAACGAAGCGGTTTCCATTAACCAAATCTTTCATGTTGGGGATTCGTTCAACTTAGAAAGCGCAACGATGAGGGATGTGACGTTAACTTTGTCTGTAGCTCTAGTTATAGCAGTTAGCTTGAGTAGTAGTAGTGGTAGTAAAGATATATATGAGAGAGAGAGAGAGAGAGAGATGACGTCAGCACACAGAGAGAGAGAGAGAGAGTGAGAGAGAAGAGATGACGTCAGTACAGAGAGAGAGGGAGAGAGAGAGAGAGAGATGACATCAGTACAGAGAGAGAGAGAGAGAGAGGGAGAGAAGACGTCAGTACAGAGAGACGAGAGTGAGCGAGAGAGAGAGTGAGAGAGAGTGACGTCAGTACAGAGAGAGGGAGAGAGAGAGATGACATCAGTACAGAGAGAGAGAGAGAGAGAGGAGAGAGAGAGAGATGACGTCAGTACAGAGAGAGAGAGGAGAGAGAGTGAGAGAGAGATGACGTCAGTTCAGAGAGAGAGAGACACAGAGAGAGAGAGAGAGAGAGAGAGAGAGTGAGAGAGAACCTGTGTGAGTCGCACCGCTGGCAGGAGGTCCACTCATTCTTCAGCAATCACTGCACTGCACTGAAAGAGCTTAATGCCATTTAATTTGTTCGGTATGAATCATGTATCTGATTAAGTAAAATCATTAATTTGTATGTAAATAAAATTAAAGATCTTCTTAGTCATTTTATCCAAGAATAGGATCGCGATAATGGAATGTTAAACCATAACTAATTCTGACATCGTCGCTCTCATTTTTCATGATATGGGACAATCAATAGAGAGAGTCGTTCGCGCCTCGTCACAAAATAGGTAATTAATTTGATTTTAAATTCCCTTTTCGGGCTCCGGCAATATTAAAAGTCGTAAAGGTGGTGCCTTTAAACAAATTTGTTTTGCAAAGTAATTTTCTATATTTAATGAGCTAGCACAATAAAACCTAACACCTTTTTTGGTTGTGTGATGTACTCTCGCTGCATCCAGGCCGACTGATTTACCTCCGCAGCCGTATTTTTTAGAAAAATAACTTTAGCATCGGGAATCTAAATCTTCCGTTAATCAGATCAGAGCACGACGTCATTTCAGAACTGGTTCTTTACGAGGCTCTATCTATTTTTTTTTTTTTTCTTTTTGGTTTACGTTTTTTGTTCCAAGATATAAAGGAATCATATAACAACCTTGTATATACATCGGGTGATCTCTCACAGATCACGGCGCCTCTACAGTAAGCTGGGAACAGGTGACGGCTGGCTGACCAGAGGTTTTTCGCACAGAACGTGAGAATAGCGGAGTTCTTCTGATTAAGCCAACAAGGTCCGTTTCTTCTGTTTCATAAAATCTACTTTTGGGGGAAAGCCTCAGTATTCTGACGGCCTGTTCTCTTCTCGGGGGCCCATCACACAAATGGTGTTTAATTGGACGCGAGTTATAACTCCACCCCCCCAAAAAAAAATCTCAAAGGGAGAACGAAGATCGAAACAATTCCAGGGGTGATGGGAGAAATGATCGTAGATACGTAGTACTTTTCCAACAATTCTCATCCACTCTTATTAACAGATCGCTTCTGCTTCCCGAAAACCGCCTACTCTGTTCCATTTAGCTGTTGCTTGTATATCGTTCTTCTTTGTTCTGTATCACGTCGCTGAAAGCCGATCACCGATGCTCCGAGGAAGTGTACCTGTTCACGAGTGTGTTATCGATTTTCTCTTTTACTTTTACTTTTGGTTACGCGATATCGATTCGTCTTTTTTAAATGTTTCTTTTCCATTCACTGTTATGCAGTGCTATCAAGCGGCTCTTCATTAAGCATAATAAATTCGCAGGCCATCAGATTTATCTCGACATCTCGCAGATGCGTTTACCAAACCTTCATAGCTATCATAGCCATTTAGCGGCTATGCGGGTTTATTAACTCTGACTGGCAGTGTGATGATGGAAGGCGAATGTGAATGAATACCACTGTGATTTTGCTAGTATTCTTTCACAATGTAACCTTGACATCGTCAGAAGGAGAAAAAAAAGCCTCCATATCGCAGGCTTTTCTTTTAACCAAGTCTCGTACTTTTTGACTGATGTAATGATTCTGAATGATACTCGAGATGTAGCGAGGATTATCTTGAGCCGTCGTCAGTGTCAATTCCACTAAACGCAAATTTTGCCCTTTCGAGCGGCCTTGTACGAAAATATCTGTTTTTAGCATCAGGGCATCTTAAGCATGTGTTAATAAAGAGAGAAATAAAACACAAACTTAGAATTTTCTGAAGTCGGACTGGGGTTCAAAACTGATGGCAATCTGTGCCTGTTATTTTCAAATAAACGCAGCATATAGCTGTGTCTTAAGAACCTAATTATTGCCATCGAATTTCCCTTCGACTGCCGTCCTAATAACTTCTGGGCGTTAATTATTGAAGAGAGTTCGGGTCTACTTTTCGACGCCAAGTAAAAGGCTGATTGGAATCTGAATGGAAATCAAGTCACTAACGATGTCACCATTATCTTAATTTTTCCGTCACTTGCAACAACTTTGGGAAAAGTTGGGGGAATAACCATTAATGAGTAATGCAGTCATTTAAGGCAAACAGCCTCCGAAATTGTCGTACCATAATCTGAAACTTAATTACTGATTCGTGAGTGGGTTTCAAATTTACCTTTTGCTTATAAGAACAAATAATCATATTTCTCGTGTTATCAGTTCGGATACGACCGTCTTGAGCTCTTTCCCCTACGGTTTGGTAAGAGTGGAAACACGATGACGTCAGAACTATGTCGTCTCTTCCTTCCACGTGCGTGGTTGGTCAAAAGCGCTATAATGGATAATAGGTGACTGAATAGAAAAATCTGGAGTATTTCTTTGCCGAGCATTTTACTGACATCTGACATCGATTGCCGTATAACGATATAACAACTGATATCTAAAACTTTCCATTTTGACACAAAGGAACTTTTTTCTCTCGCGGCGCCTGTGTACACTTAATGGGCGTAAACAACACGTTGAAAATGTTTGCTAATGTTCTTTGAAATGGAAATACAAATCTAATTAAATGCTACTACCGAAGTCGGATTACAGATGTGTTTGGCGTTGAGAAGATCAGATTATTTCGAGGGAAGAGCATAAAACGAATTTCAGAAACAAGATTGATGCATAGTTAAAACTGTAAAAGTATCCTGTTCAGACAGTTTAAGTGCGCTGTGATTTATCCCACAGCAATAAGTTCTAATTTGGGAGGGGCCGACGTGTGCCTCGTGTTAATGGATCTGCACCGAAATACGTTCCATAAAAGAGTTGGCGATAGCGCGAGCTAGGCACATTTTACAAGATTCTGTTCCGATTCATATTTGTTTCCTGAGGTTGTTCTTTTTGTTGTTGTTGTTTGCTCACAGTTGGTTCAAAAAGTTTCTCTCTCTCTCTCTCTCTCTCTCTCTCTTCTCTCTCTCACACAACTTGCTAAACATTTAGGTTATCAGGGAACGGGGAGACCTCGTCGTGTCTTCCTTCCCGTCTGAGAGTGTGCGAAATAAGATGAGGAATATAGAGATGGCTGAGGGTTTCTTTCGTCAACTAGTTGAAAAAGAAATTATCGTTTTTGCCCTGTAAGTTATTTTAAGTTAAATCCCCGTGCATTTAAAATCAAAAGGTAATGGCCTAAGTCCGAAATTAGGCGATAGTATTGAAGACGAGAAGAAGAAGCCAGAAAAAGACCAAACACGGCAGAGGAAGCGGGCAGGGCGCGATACGTCAATCGGACACATGGTCAGGGTTTTAAAGTTACACATAAATTTAAAATCCAGACTAAAACGGTAAATAAACTTCCGCCTACAACTTTTCTCTACAGCTGTAGACACTTGACGGACTTCCCGTAAGTAAATCCGTGGTTATCGCTAACAAGAAGGGAAGTCACTGCTTTTCCACAGGCGAGAGGTTGTGGTGGTGGGAGGGCGCTGGGTACTTCCGGCTTAAGTGGGAAACGGAAAATATCTGTGCTAGAATTTCCCTGTTTAGCTGTGGGAAGAGAGGCGAGCGTTATGAGGGAGATCTTTAACGGTGATCAAGCTGTGCCGCGGAATAACATCAGCTCATCGCTTTTCCATTTTCCCAGTAAACGTCCTTGACACCAGCTACCGATAAATAAGCGTGTCGATCCACAGAGATTCTGAGTCGTGGAGGCAGACATCGGATGACGGCCGCACCAACGCAGCAACTGGTGCGAAGCGATGAAAACACCCGGCCGGCGATCTCCAGAGCTTTGGCTCCGAAAATCCTGTTTTCAATTAATTAATTTCGCAAACGAAGTTGCTTCGGTTGTCTACTCCGTTGCTTTGTTTTGCTTTACATTTGATTATGGAAAAAAAACTGATTAACCGATCGACTTATAGCGGAATTTGCAAATTATTAATTAACGACTGAGGATGCGCATAGAAAACAACGAGCAGCAGTTATTTTAATGCACCAGAAATAGCATTTATCTCCCTTTATATACCTCTCTCTCTCTCTCTTCTCTCTCTCTCTGTACTGACATCCTATCTGTCTCTCTCTGTATTAAAGTCATCTCTCTATCTCTCTGTAATGACGTCATCTCTCTCTCTCTCTATCTTCTGTAATAACGCTCATCTCTCTCTCTCCATCTATCTCTCTCTCTCTGTAATAACCGTCATCTCTATCTCTCTCTCTTCTCTTCCTCTCTCTCTCTCTCTCTCTCTCTCCTCTCTCTCTCTCTCTCTCTCTCTCTCTCGTCCCAACAGCGAAAACTTATGTTTCCAAAGATGTATTTTTCTGGAGAAAAGGATGCACGTCTATGACGTCTAACAGAAGACCATAGAGGACAATACAACGAGCATGCAGTTGTTTCTTTTTTTTTTATCTTCTTGACAGAAGAGTTATTTTCGTCTATATGCTTGGAAAGCGCTGATCCAACCAAAGTGAGACGGGTTCATCTAATATTCAAAAACATATTAAAGCTACAGTGTAGTTTTTTCACTTCTCCCTTTTTCGCTGGAAACAGAAAATTAGTCCCATCTCCCAACCCTTTTTTATTTTTCTTCCTTCAAAAGCATTTATCAACGGTAGGTGTCACAGATCTCGCACTAAAACCAATTCTAAGAGGAAATGAGGCAGAGATTACGTAAATATTTAAAGCACTGACAAACAAAAAAAATTTCACGTATATTTCTAATAAATATTTTATGATACTCTCCAGAGAAAACATCCGAGGCGGCTTCTGATAGCCCACCTGAGATCACATCCAAAAAACAAAAAAAAACAACCCTATTGTTTCGCTTGCTTTCCATCGATGAAAAAAAAAGAAGAAGGGGGGTTTATGCTAATATTTAATTTCCTTTCCTTACCGAGCATTCAGCCATTTTTATGTTTTTGTCTGCGCACGCGCACAATGTACCGTTTAACGGATCGCCATCTTAGATTCTGTTCTCCTAAAATATAGTTATCTGGAAAATCTTATGAATTAACTTCATCGGAATGAAAAAAAAGGGCGTTTGTAAAATACTAATAATAATAATAATAATAATAATAATTATAAAATTAATCTCATAAGATAACCGGATTTAGAGAGCTGTTTAAAGTTGAATACGGTTTTAAATAGGTACAGGCGCCATAAAACCGGTGTTTGTAAATACTCCCCTGAGAAGTGATTTTTGCTCTATTTGCTCTTCCTCAAAATAAGAACCGGTGAAGACCAGAAAGCAAAGGAAGGTACAAGAAAATCTGTTACGTAGATTCCCAAAAAAAAGGGGGGGCCGAGGACTACGAAAAAAAGTAGACAAAACAAAAGAGAATCCATTTATCAGTTAGAGAAAAGGGCAAATTGAATGTAGTCTGAGACCCCCCCCAGAGATAGAGAATAAATAGTTTTCGGAGTGATGTAAGTAGAAATAAATTCGCTTTAAGAGAGGTAAATTAGGGGGTTATGACCGGTGGAGGTGATGTGACCGCGGTTGGTTATCTGGAATAAATAGAAAGGACCGCGGTCGAATATGGACACAGAAATACATTGAAAAGACCAATAATTCATCCTCCAGGTGCTGGGTCGGCTACAGGGCGTCATCATCCGTGAGAACCAAGTCATCCCCAGCAGCAGCAGCCTATGGCCTCTACCTTAAACTTGTCCTGGCGTCATCCCAGCTAATCTCCCTCCACACCATCAATGAACCGACCACCCGTCTCCCGGCAACGTTGGCATCTTCAAAGTCTCTTCTTTGTCATCCTCTACACTCTGTCACGTCGATCTGCAAAACCTGGACTCGTCCATCGGACGTACAGCCGTCCAGCCTCCTGGTCCAGTGGCTCGTGGTCAGCGCTATGTGGACATACAGGTTTTAACTACCTGCCATCAGCACTGATTTATATCACTACCGAAACTTTGCCGAACCCAGGCCCAAGAAATAAACTTCCCCTTTACACTATAAGTTCATCTGCCACATGAAGTAAAATCGCTCCAGTCTCTCACATTCCAGTCCATCTAACGGATTTTTGTGATCGCCAAACCTCGTCGCAGTGCTATTCTGCATTCAGTATAATAAATATCTACAATGTGAAAGTATGACTTACAAACATAAGTAACAGTATTCTGTAAATTTAAATAAACAGTTAAACATGTAAGAGACGGTAGTTTTTATGCTGTACTATATAAAAGTGGACTTATTCACAACCTGCCATTTGCCGATGACAGGCACTCGATAGGCAAAAGGACTGATTGCTTATGTTTCCTTCGCTGCGAATGTGGGAAAATTACATCTCTGAAAAGGTTTGAAATTCTTTATATTATTATTTTATTATTATTATTATTATTATTATTATTATTATATTTTACTAGTGGAAAAGAATTACAAGTCTTTAAAGACGAAAAACGACTTCGTTATTATTCACTGCTAGTCCATCTTGACTTCTCGAATTCTGCTCTCTTCTGATGCATGATAACGCTACGTCGGTGCCGTCTGACAGCCTCGACGTCATCCGGTTTATCCGCTGGGCTGCTGCGGCTGTGATTAATGGACTGTGTAATTCGGAGAGAGAGAGATGACGGTACAGTCAGTCGCCGTAGCGCAGGAAGCGGCGTCAAGTCCGAGCTCCAACTCTACTGATCGGGGGGACAAGATCCCGACGGAAAACGGGGGTATGCGCCAGGGAATTATCATCCCCCCCCAGTTTCTTTTTTATTTCCTTAGTCCGGTTTCCGCTAGGAGGCGGTAGCCCTACACGCGAACAATAAATCTGTACTTCAAAGGGAAACTCGAAGATTCTGCGTCACGTGATAACAGGGCGCCCGGGTGCGACCCTAGACGTCCGATCCGCACGATATCCGATTGCGAGCGACCTAAACGCAGAATCAATCTCTTTTTTTTTGCTTTACTTCGTTTGCGTATGGAAACGGTGGGGGTGTTGGGGGGGGGGACTGCAAGTCTCCGCAGACTTCCGGAAAGTTCGAGAGGGAACTCGAACATCGGCCGCACATCCGGCCGTAGTTAATGGCCGGATTCGCGTTCTGCTTCGGTGACAGACGAAGCCGTCGGGGCAGAGGGGCGGGGGGGGGGGCGATCGGAAAGCCGTTCGAGATTTTGCGAGGGGAAAAGGGTCGCGCGTGATTTGCGGCGGAGAAAGTCCCCCCCCACTCCCTCCCACATAAAAAAAAAAAAAGGGTAGACCCGCCTACTAGAGAACCGACCGCCCAATTAACCTGACTGTCCCTCGTCACGTAAACTTTCCGTTCTGAGCGCTGGTTCTGCGTCCTTTAAACTCTTAGACGCCAGCGCTATCGATGACGATCCCTCTTCTCTCTGCTGGCCGTTACCAGACCCACACTACGTCCCCCTACCGCTGTCATCCGTTAAAACAAACTACTTTTCACTCAGAAGGGTCAACCGCATTCATTAACCCTTAAAGGCCGGTTTGCTTGTCAGTTAAATGCTCTCGCTAAGAAGAATTTTGAAGTGCTTCAGTAGTAGTATCTAATTACAGCGATAACGGCTGCCCTTCGTAGCCGAGGATGTCCGTTCAGAAATGGCACCTTCAGGTAGCCAGCGGAATGGTTGGTACCGAGAAGTAGAAGACCACGTAACTACAGATCGGCAGAATTCCCCCCCCTTTTTTTAAAAAAAAATCGATCCGCCAATGGGCTAATAACCGAGTACCTACTACCGAGAAGTAGACAGAGGCATTCTAAAGTTAGAAAAAAAATAATAATAACAACAAGAATCTTATTTTAAAAAAAAGCAAAATTGCTTTAAGAAGAAGAAGAAGCGCTGTGGTTTATAGAACGTTCTTTACTTACTGCTTTTCCGCACAAAAATACGTGCAAACAGCGCAGCGATATATATAATTATATGGCCGTCAGCGAAATCAGGCGAAGCGATTCGCTGGATAATAACTCTGCCTGTTATTAGGGATCTAATATCTATCGTTTTCTGCTAGCATCAAAGCTTCGCATCTCTCTCTCTCTCTCTCTCTCTCCAGCTAATAAACAATTAATAATTTAGAATACGGGTATTCGCAACTTAGGAAAACGGACACTAGTTGGTTTTATAAACTTTATCTTCGCTTTACGCCCGTGTTAACCAATCAGAATTAAGCCTCAACTTCTCTCGCTGTCACCGGAGACGCTACGTCATTTCCGGGCAAAGTCGAAAAGTTTTCATGAATTAGATCGGAGACAAAATGTATAAGATCTTTTTTTTTTTTAATTTGCTCGTACAATCTTCAAATCAACACATTGCGGTTATTAAAAGAAAATCCTTTTCCCCCCCTTCCTTTTAATAAGTTATCGTGAAACGCACGGTACCTCGTTGAGAATTCATTATTTCGCCTCGACGTGGATGACAGTCACCGTGCAATGGCTCTCTGCTCGGTTTACCGAGGACAGTGAGCTATGGTAGACAAACGGGTAGAGAGATGTACGTCCGTTCGCCCTCATCTCAGGCCCCTCCCGATTATCGGACTGACCGCACGCCCTCTGCGCCGCCATTCTGGCCGAAGAGGGGAGCTGTTCCTACGAACAAACCCCCGACTCGCTTTTCTCTCCACGCTAAGGAGGAAATTAAAAATCCCGTTTTCGCGGTATTGATCCCCCGAGAGAGAGAGACGAGAGAGAGAGAGATGAGAGAGAGAGCGAGAGAGGAGAGGAGAGAGAGAGAGAGAGAGAGAGAGTTGTGTTGCTGGCGCACAACCATTGATCCGCGCTTGCAGGGGGAAAAAGGAAAGAAGAAATGTGATTAGCAGCGAACATTTGTCGAGCAGAGAACAATGGGCGCGCATCAGGCAGAACAAGCGAGGGGAAGGAGCGGGATATAATCGAACGTCGTCGGGTCGATAGCTCTCGTTCGTCCGACCGTCGGCCGGGTAGAGCTGCTCGGATTTCCCACTTATTCGACCGAATGAATCTACATATCTGATCGCAGTAAGTGCAAGCCATTGATCTTTTACCGAATTAATACCACCTAGAGTCAGAAGAAGTTTCTTGCGTCTAATTTCATTAAAGATGCCGACTTCCGCGCGCCGAACCCGTCTTTACCTTCTCTACTTTGAGAACACAGGACGCAAAGGGAAAGACATTTCTACCTCCACCTTCTGGAGAGCCGACCTCTGGATAGGCCTGCGACAAAGGTGCCAGTTTGGCTTTGAGATTAAAAGAATAAACGCGATTTTACCAACGTTGTGTGTGTGTATTTATACATTAAAAAAACAACAACAACAACAACAAAAACAGACGAAAGTAATCTGTATTTGGTAGACATAAACCGTGACCTTTAATTCCAGAACTGTTCCCTGCCAGCTGTCTTAGTTCTTGGGAGCTGTTCCATCTTTTATTGTCTTTAAGGAAAAATTTGTGTTTTTGTTTAATTTTTTTTTATTTTTTTTTTTTAAATGTCCACGCCTTCCTGCGCTGACCGAAGTTGTCTCGCTTCCGGCGAGGAAAACCGGGGCTTCGTTTTCCCTCTGTTGGCAGGAATCGATAAATCGATTGATTGATTGTTTGTTGTTTGTTTCTCTTTTTTGCAGATGAGGACAGTGGTCAGACTTGAGTCCTTTCTTCTTGTCGTCTGGATATTCTGTGTCGTGTCCTATGCCATGAAGCTTGACCTGTCCCGCTTCACTGAACACAGGAAGCCGTACAAAGTAGACAAGCGTGACCTGACGTGTAAAGGTGAGCAGCTTCCCCCGCCCCCACTCGTGTGTCCACCTGGCGGATTTCTGTCTAAGCCCCGCGAAAACCAAAATAAATTGCTCTTCTAACTCGCAATGGCGCTGGGGGGGGCCTGGACGCCATCTTTAAATAAATCTCAAACGCTTAATACGTCATCACGAGGGCCTGGGGAGGGGGAGATAATAAGAAGATGTTTTTTTTCACCTGACTCGAGTTCTGCTAGGCGTATCTCGGTGGGAAATGGCCGGGTGCTGAGCAGGAAGCCTAGAAAGGTTGGTAACCGGGTAAAGTTGTTTGTGAGCGGCTCGTTTATTGACTCTGGCGAGGCAATGGCTCCGGTTAGCAGAACCCCCCCAGCCCGTCACGGATTCTGTTGTTGCTAATCCAGGTGTCGCGCTAAAAAAAACCCCAGCAAAATAGACAGCCAAATCAGAAGAACCGGGGATTTGGAGTAAAAAATACACTTTAACCAGCGCAATTTCTAAGCCCCCAAGTCGAGAGTTTTTGTCTCGTTGGATAACCAATTATAAGCCAGTTATTTATTTTTTTCTCTCTCTCTCTCCGTTAACTTCTTCGGCGGAGTGCGAGACTTTACCCCTCTCCGTTTTGTGTCTTTCCTTCTTGTTTTTACAGGTAACCCTTGTCCGTCGGATAAACCGTTTTTATGCAAAACTTCAGCCACGTGTATATCGCTCAGTTACGTCTGTGATGATAATTACGATTGTGAGGATCATTTTGATGAAAACTCAGCCGTGTGTAACGCAGGTAAGTCCGCACGGCGATCGGGTTGGTTGGGTTCGCGACTGTTGACTCTGTCTGCTCGCTAGGAAAACGGGAATTTTCTCCCCGGGGTCGAGAACAGCAGTATCGGGCACAATGGCCTGTGGCCGGGACACGAGCGAACCGCTCTTTTAACAGGTCTAAAGTCAAAACAGATTTATTGTTTATTATTATCGTTATTGTTACTAAACTGAGGCAGCAGTAGTACTTTCTTTATTAAATATCTGGAAACGAAGATCTGTAGTTGGATTTCCCGGATACATCTGTTAGAGGCTCAGCGGAGAATTCTTGATCGGACTGCGCCTTCATCACTGCTGTAGAGCCCGCAGCCATACCTAGGTAGCTACTCGCTTGTTCACCAGGGGTTGTTGATACTCCACATCTTGCCTCTTTTAGCTCATCACTCTTTGCTATGAGTTTCTCATTGCCATTTTTTTCCTACGCTTCATCACTCTGATCCTTAGCTTCTTACCTCGACACCATCCCTGTGTCACTGGTACAAACAGCGCCCTGTTTATTTTTGCTGACGCCAATCTCATTTTTGATAAAATAGTGGCATTACTGCTTCGGAAAATTATTAACGTTGGCATCCCAAAACACTTCTTAATTTCTGTAAAATGTTTTAATTATTCGTATAATTTTTAATTTACTCCTCTTTATTCCCTTTCTGCTTGTATTGCAGAGTCTTCTATTGACTCCTATCTTCTCCCTATATTGTTGTAGTGGTATTAAACTAAAATCTGCATTTTTCCTTTCCCTATATGAACTTGTATTATTATTATTATTATTATTATTATATTATTATTATTATTTATTATTATTATTATTATTATTATTCTTATTATTATTATTATTATTATTATTATTATTATTATTATTATTATTATTATTATTATTATTATTATTATTATTATTATTGTTTTGCAGCGTTGCGACCGCCTATAGAACAAATATATCAATTCCTCAAGGCAGGCAGAAGAATACTGGATCATTCCAAAACTCTTTGACGGTATCGATCCCGAGTTTGTGTCACACAGTCTTGCAGGTATGGTCTTAATCAGTAGCAAAGATATATATATATATATTAAACAAAAAACAACATTGAACTGATTCCCTACCTATTTTTTCTAGCTTCTATGTTTGTTTTTTAAATCGCTTTAATATAAGTTCCATAAAAGCTCTGTCCCTGCACGATTTTTGATATGCTGTGTATTCTCTCCTACTCGAATGCTTTACCTACTTCTGTTCTCACGTACTTCTGTACTCTCCCTCCATGTTTAATCATAAGTTTACTCGTTTTCGATCTTGTCTGCTCTTGAATACTGGCGGAGGAGGAGTGGGGGCATGAACGGCTTAGAGAGTGGCGAGCGTGATAATGCAGGGCTCCCTTAAACTGCTGCACACTAAACCAAGCACTGGAAGTATCGCGATGGGAACACGCACGTCACGCGCTGTGGTTCTCAGACCGAGGCTCTGAACATTACGCCAAATAAAACGATGAGAACTTTGCGCATGCGCAAGAAACCGAAGTATGGCCGCCATGTCGATATACACCAGAGAAAAGCTTTCGTTTTAACCTCCCCGTTCGTGGAAAGGGGGCTGGCTTCTCTTTCTTCCTGGCGGCATCGATTCTATCGGAAGTTCTCTGGTTTTTTTTTTTTAATAAAAAGAAAACAAAAAAAAAAAAAAACACGAACAAGAGACAAAAGTAAACCGCTGATGGTTTCTACTGAAACAGCGAATTACGCCTCTATACGAACCGTTCCCCGCCCCGTCCAGCTGACAGATCTTTTCCAGTCAGTAGTTTCTGATGTTTGGATGGATAGCGAAACGAGATGGGATCAACCGGTCCCACCCAGTTCGTTATGTTGTTGTTGTTCTGTAGCATAGCGACCATCAGTGAACCAGTCACGTGGTCGGACACATATATATAACAACCCGGGTTCTTAGATTCCGCTTTAAACCACCACGGACACACACCTCCAAAAATTTTGCGTTTACTGGCTACTTCCATTCTTTAAATTGATAGATTCTACAATTTGACGCTTTAAAATCTAGAAAGTTCACACGGTTGACGTTTTGGCGGTAAAAATTTAACTCCGATGCGTTTAAACTTTGTAAATATAGAAATTATTTTATAGCGCTTACAAACAGCGGCCGAGGAAAGTGCGTTTAACTCATTGACCACCCCCCCCCCCAACGCACCCCCCTGGTCATGTGACGTAATTATGGTAAACAACGTAAAATGGCGACGGGTAAAGGTGACGCACCAGGGGTGAATGAGTTGATTAAAAAAAAAATACACTTTTATCCATGGAAATCGTTGTCGTTTTTTTGACTTTTCAGATGTAAAAGTCACTGACCGCCAACGACTTCGATTTCCTTCTCTTCTACCTCCCCTTTTTCACTTTAAAATCCACTTTGGTTTGATGTCGGACATAGGAGAAGTCTTCGATGGCTCGCCACTTGACGTACAGCAGAAGCCCGTGGGTTGGTGGGGGGGGGGGAGGGATTGATTCGCTCTGTACGAGACTGGTTTCGAGGATTTTGGTCAAAGTAAAGACAGGGAACAGGAAAAACGAGACCCGATCAATCGTCGCACACCTTGCTTGATACTCTTTATTAGTGTCAATTTCTCATTGCTCGCGCGCCTATTAACCGACCCCGAGAAGGTCGCCAAAGAAAGTCTGCGTTTCGTAAATTTGCAAACTTTTGAAAATTTGGAATTCTGTACCTTCAGAACGTTTTAAGGTGTTAGAGCCTCATGGAAGCTGAGCATACTTTTGTATTACCGTTACAGAGCAAGAAGAAGATATACAGCTGATAAATATATAAGTTAAGTTTAAAAATTCACGTTCTAGAAACCCCTTTTAATAGCATTTACACAGAACTGTCATGGAGCCGAGTTATATGTATGGCATCTTGAACCATTCTATAATGCAGCGCCACCTCTCGGACGTTTCCCAACTGACAATCTGCTTTTAACCCTTTCGCAGCCCCGCGTATGGGTCACACACTTCAACTTTACTTCAGCGGCCAGTGATCGTAGATGTGCATCGGGAGCTTATTTGCTGATGGATGTGAGGACTGCTTAATCTGTCCGTCATGTTGGAGACAGGCGGACTGTTTTCCAGCCGGAAGAAGCTGCAGTATTACAAGTTGCCATTTAGGGGAAGGGTTACTGAGCCTCTGTTAGTGACAAGTTATTCGATTTTAAAAGTAAGGAAATTCAGAACTAATTGGGCGGGCGGCCGAAGTGCGGGAGAATCGGGAAAAATTACGTGAGAAGAGGAATTTGAGATAACTAAGTCGCGGGTTTTTGGAGCCAACTCGAGTCGTTGCTAACTTACAGAAATGGCAGGGTGGAAAGGAGTGGCTAAAAGGGTTTAAGATTCGGGGGCTGAACTGCTAAGATGTCAGGCAAATAAAGAGACTTTTCGACGGCGATACAAGATTAAGTATCTTTGTTCGCAGTCTTCTTTTGCGGGTATCTCGAGACCCGGATGACAAAAAAAAGGTATCCAGCGAAGATATCGGAGATCTGTGGCTTTGAGGCAGGCAGGTCGTATGGCGCTATAACGAGAATAGCTGGCTGACGGCGTTCTACACCCCACCACCGCCTCTTCCTCAGCAGTTTGCAGACCCCCCGCCTCACTTCAGACGACGGGACGGTCCCAAAACTATCGTCTTCACTGGCCGGGAGTTCTGCTGGGAGTCTGCGGAGTCCTGCTCTCCATCGGCAGTATCTCCGGAGTTTCTGATTAATGTGGACATCCGTCCGTCCGTCCAGGAAACATTCAGAACCGTAAAACAATTAAATACAATTATTTCCCTAAAGTATTTTTCTTACTCTTTACAAAGGAACGCAAGCGAAACTCACAAGTGAGAGATGTGACGCCATTATAGTTCGTATCTACAGTGACGTCACAAATGACCTTTTATGACTTCAGATTTTTAAGGAACAAAACCGATCTGTTTTTTGTTGTTGTTGTTTTGTTTTTTTTTAAATACCTCATAGTAGTAGTTTTGAATAATTGCATGCAAAGCCGAACTCCATATGTTTGTTTCTCTACTTGTTCTACACTGATTTAATGTTATCTCTACGTCACCGTCTTACTTTCTTCGTTATCTTCTTTCTTTCATCTGGAACTTAATTGATTCCAGCTCTTAGTCCTTCCTGGACGTGAACTTGTCTTCGCAGCAAACAATGCACTTACGGGACCGATAATAAAAACCGACTACAAAACACGATATTAAGAAATTGGTAGTTTCACGACGTGATGACCCACGATCTCCAGTACTCAGACTCAAACTTTTGAGGCGAATAGTGTTACTTTGATTAAAAGTCTGCCGTGCAATAACTTTATCATAAATGGAGACTTCAGTATAGCTTCTGCGTGCATCTACTTATGATGTATCTTTCCCATCTTTGATCTCACTTGTTACTGTTTACAACAGAACTATAATATTTACCTTTCTCCTCGACTTCTAAACTTACATCAAATAATGTAATTAAAAATAATAACTTATCTAAAAGTTTAATTGCATATTTTATATAATATACTGTTTTGGTGTACTTTTAACAGTTTTCTACTTGTTAACAAATCATACTAATCTAATAACTAGTTTCCCTGTTACTATCTGTAATACATCGTTTATTTATAACTTTTAGAGTGCAGCGTACCAGATCGCTTTGGATGTTTTTTTTAACATATACGTTTCGCCTGCTCTTTAATTATTACTTCTATCTGACTGTAAGCCATTGTGCCGATGTCATAAATGTACTCAATCACAGGAGAGCTAATCATTGAAAGGCCCGAGCAATAACCAATTTCTTCCGTGTTTTACGTCAGTCACGGTTTATAAAACAGTGTGTTGTTTTCAGAAAATAATTCTCAGTCGGAAATTATTTCGGTTGTTCGGCCATGGCGTTATTCTAACTCGCTTTAATCTATTTTCGCTCCGTTGTTCTTATTCTTACCATTCGCGAGTAAATCTGCTGCTGTTAGATCAAATTTTGCTTTGATCACTTTTTCTTTCATTAAGGTTTTGGCGAGAACAAACGACCCACCACAATCGATACCTACTTTTCCCACTACTACTACTACGACCACATCGTTCCCGATGATAATGTACCGGGTTGTTGCTATGGTAAATAGTGCCATACATCATCAATTTTGTTTTTACAATCAGTTCTGAATTATTTCTGAAAACAAAAAAGGGGCGAGCGTAATAAAAGACATATCTTTTCCTTCTTTCCCCCCCCATCTGTCAAATCTCTCATTAATAAGATGGATTACATCAGCAGAATGGTTACCTGACAATCAGTTCGATCCCAACTGGTTGCTATAGAGTTCCGTCGGAATAAAATGAAGACACGTGGAGCGTGAAGTGATTTCTATTGTGGCAAGACGTATAACCCCCCCCGGAAGTAGCTATTTCACGGCTTCACGAAGGGCTAAGAGATGTGGCATGGATGTAGTGAGAGTTGATACGATAACATGATCCAACATTTTCCAAAGTTCGGTAAAGTTTTCCTGTTGATCCTTCACAGATGTGGGAAGGAGCCTTGTTGTTTTGTTTTTATTGCAGTTGACGATCAAGGTGCTTCCCAGACGTATTGGTTCTAACTCATGTCGGGGTTCCTAAATGCAGTCCCTTTTATCCTTTCTAAGGTGTGCGACGAGTGGCGCAATCTTCTCGCAGCGAGTGTCTTGAAATTCAAAACCTCCTTGTTGGAAAACTATTATAAGATTATTATTATTATGGGGAAAGGTTATGTGTTGAGCAGAATTCGGACATCTCTCGATGAACACCGGTTCAGTCTTTTCGATGATCCAAGACATCAACTAATGAAACCTGGAACTACTCAGCGAATAGAACGGACATCTAAGATGCCATTTCGTTGATGAATGCAAAAATCCGCTTTACACTGGCTTCCGTAAGCAAGTTTTCACCAAGCCGCTCATCCACTGCCTCTGCAAATAACGTTCACCTATCAAAAATTTACAGTACTGACGACATCCGCGAGCCTGTGGACCTCACGGCGGTGAACGTGGACTCTTTCGATTCGTTCTCTAACCACCGATGACCGCCTTTGTCGATGATCGGCTTCTCTTGTATCTGCCTGACAAAGATTAACAGCGACGTAACGCAGGCAGCTGTCTCGTTTTTAGTCCAAAATTCGCCCCGTTATCTGCCTCGCACCCTGACCACAGTCTGATTGTCCAATCGCGCGGCCTTGTGGGTAACGTGGGCTGTTCCGTTATTTTCACGAGTAGGGCCCCGTATATCTAGAAACTGGGAACATACTGTTTGGAAATGACCAGTAAATATGCAATCGTTTTTTCTCATTATTTCGTTTAATTACTCTCATGTTTAACTGGTTTTATGTGGAGGCTTGTTAGCCTAAAAATAAGTATTTTTGCTACCCTTAAGCAGAAATTTAAAATAATAAATAAACAAATAGGCATTTCCAATTACCGCCATTTAGTAAGAAATCGTGTGAATAACAGAGAGGAAGAGATGAGATGAGATGACGAGGGAGGGAGAGAGAGATAGAGAGAGGGGGGGTAGATGACGTCAGTACAGAGAGAGAGAGATGAGGTCATTACACAGAGAGAGGTTATGTCAGTACAGAGAGAGATGAGGTCGGTACGGAGAGAGAAAGAGAGCGAGAGAGATGGGAAGAGAGATAGATGACGTCAGTACAAAGAGAGATGAGGTCATTACACAGAGAGAGATTACGTCAGTACAGAGAGAGATGAGGTCAGTACGGAGAGAGAAAGAGAGCGAGAGAGATGGGAAGAGAGATAGATGACATCAGTACAAAGAGAGAGATGAGGTTAGTACGGAGAGAGAAAGAGAGCAGAGAGAGATGGAAAGAGAGATAGATGACGTCAGTACAGAGAGAGATGAGGTCAGTACGGAGAGAAAAAAAGAAGAGCGAGAGATGAGGAGAGAGAGATAGATGACATCAGTACACAGAGAGATGAGGTCAGTACGGAGAGAGAAAGAGAGGCAGAGAGAGATGGAAAGAGAGATAGATGACGTCAGTACAGAGAGAGATAGAAAGAGAGAGATGACGTCATTACAGAGAGAGAGAGAGAGAGGAGAGAGAGAGAGAGAGAGGAGAGAGAGAGAGAGAGAGAGAGAGAGAGAGAGAGAGAGAGAGATGTACGAAGGTCCATATTTAATTAATCTTTATCAGCAACTTTTCGTGATGTCTACATAAAAGAACTTTAACAATTTCTCGTTTACTGTCAAGTAAAGACGAACCTTCGTCATGTCAGTCAGTAAAGATGACCTATAGCTACGATTACGGCAGGGAGTTAGATACACTGACGTCGCTTGGAATTGTCCTCGAGAGAATCTTCAGAGCGCATCTGGGATGTGACCACGTGTTTTTTTTCAAAACGCCAGCCGTTCGAATTTTAAGAAGTCGTTCTTAATCTTTTGTTTCACAAATATTTCTGGGTTTTTAATCAGCGGCAGAGAAGAACTTGCCTGAATTCCTTGCGTCGTTGCACCGAACGGGTGTCGTGAGGTGAGACCCTATTGGAACATTTAGGTTTTGGATGTGGAAGGAAAAATGGGAATGCAAAGACCACGCGCGGCCAGACCATACGAAAAAAAAAGGGGGGGTGCTCTTGCCCCTCGGGCTCTGAGAGGCCAGCTTCCGGGTAATTGACCCTTCCATTCAAATGACAGGGTTCGCTAATTCAAATACACGGCACAAAACACCATAACACTTTTTACCTTCGTTAAAGGAAGAAATGGAAACGATCATGCTGATGATGTTGCTTTCCAGTAAACATATTCAATAGAATTGTTTTCTTATAGAGTTTATTCCTGTCATCTATGTGATTTAATACAAGAAAAAAACAGCCCAGCCCAGAATTACTAGTATCTGACCAACTCGATATATATATATTTTTTTAACATTCTCTTTAGTAATTCATTTTTTTTTTAAAAAAAACAACCATTTCTTGTATTTATTCAGAATATTAATGGTTTCCCCAATAAAACTACCTACCACCGTAGTTTTATTGCTGTCTAGACATCTATTAGCCGGACGTCCATTATTTTGTAGAAATCTGGAAAGTAGTTAGTTTTCTGCTGGAACTAAGATGATAAAAATATTTCTCGTGTTCGGGATCATCTTGTTACAGCAGATTGCAGCTCATTCCATGTGGATATTACACCATGGAGTCTACTTCTTGGTGCCAGAGACGAATGAATATTTCCAAACAATTGATTATGGCCATAAAAGTATATTTGAGGGATAATGGAAAAGAATCAACCCTGTCCGAAATGTATCTATGGGATAATAGAAAATAGCTTGTGCTGTCTGATAATCAAGTTGATTTGGAGAACAATGGTACTACTATCCGAGATGAAGATTATTTGTAGGATTATTTTAAAAGAAAGAGCAAGTCGGAATTGAGTTGGTGCATGAAACGAACAGAAATTATCAGATCTGTGTGGAGAAGTTTATCAGATAATGATAAAGGGGATGGAGCTGAGTTTGTGTGGGAGAATGCGAAAATATTATTTATCCGGAAATGGATTTTTGTGTAAAATAATGACGAAAGAACAAAATCAAAACACCGCCCTTCGGAACTGCGTTTATCTACGGATAATGAGAAAGCGCGAAGTCTTTCCTATGGGGTTCAAAGGCGACTGACTGTATGACCTTAAGAAATTTGTCTTGTAATTAGTTTATACTCTGACCAGCGACTCTTAATCGACACAGTTTTATAAACAAGCACACAATGAAATAGATCTGGAAGCAACTGATTAAGATCGCGGAGGACAAGAGAGAGCTAAGACGGACTGCTGTAGTGGGAGCTTTCCAAACGCTCTCATTGGCCGCAATCTAAATCCATTATCCTTGAGACGAAATCGAAAGACACCCCCCCCCAGATATCCTTCAGGGTCAGTTAGTGTAGGTCTTATCGGGACTTCAAATATAAATCAGATTTACGCATACAGTAGCAGAGAGCTAAACTCGTGAAAAGTCTTCCATTGCCTGCAGCCTTCACTTAAGATTATCTTTGTGCGTGTAAACTCAATTACAAACAACGCGGGGTTTGCTGGACATGTAAAGATAATCCATAACTTAAGCCACCCTCAGCCAAGTAAGTGTGGGTGGCCGTAAAACACGGATGGGAATTTTGAAATGATTTTAAAATTATTTTTTTGAATGAGATGAACGTTCCCATTGTTGTTGACTACACTCAAATACTCCATTCTGTTTAGAAACTTCGTTTTTATATATTGTAGATCATCTGTAAGCGTTAACTATTTAATTTTAACTAACTGTATTATGCATACAGTTTTATAATAAACTAAAGTTTATGAAAACTTACCAGTGTAATCAGGAGATGTTTAGTGACAATATAAAAAAAAAAAAGCTGTTTCTTTACAGTTTATTATTTGAAATATTGTCCAAATTTTGGAATTATTTCATCTGTTTACTTCAATAATTTAATGACATTTCCACCTCATTTTATGAAGTTGTGTCATACACCGGTGTCTACAGGGGGAGACAATTAAGGCGAAGAAACCTAGTGCCACGACTGTCCGCTAGAAAGGGCTGCCAAATTCTTCGCCACGAGTAGCCCCGCACTTCTGATTTCGACAGGAAAATCTTTACTATAACTCACCGCTTTTCAGATGTGGGAGGAACCGACAATCAAGTTCTGTATCGTTACTCATTTAAACAAATAATTAAAAAAAAAAATAAAAAACCCTAGCGGGGAGGGGAGGCTGTGCGTCAAATTCGAGTGACTGCTTTGCTTATGACGTCAGAGTAAGATGGGTGAGACTCGTTTTAGTTGATAGCGAGCGATCTAATTTCTCTCTTTAGCTCTAAACTTTCACTTAATTTTAATATCTCCTTTAATACGTATATTAAAAAAAAATAACATTTTCGTTAAAACAAAAAATAAAAGCCATAATCATTTCAAGCTATTAAGGCCACAGAAAAGAGAGAGAGGAAAAAAACACAAACTCCGTCAATCCTAGATATTCATCCTTTATTTTATTTTTTTTTTGTTAGAAAAAAAGAAAGAAGAGGGCGCCATGTTCGCAACAACATGGCGCCCTCAGCTGTAATAAGCTCTCTCGCCACGCGCATTCCGTCCGGTGGTTTTTATTGGGCCGCTCGAGTGCAAGAAGTAGAATCAATAAGTATAGCCACGGAGTTCATTAAAGCTTCACAGTCTGTCGGTTCGTATGGCGGCTAAAGCTTATTTAATTAATATCCGCCTTTAATTGGGTAGGGCCGACGGTCCTGATGACCCGAACCCGAAGTTTCTGCGAGACCAAGTAGACAGCAAACTAATTTTGTTTCTGTCTCGCAGGTACGCCCGAGCTGAAGTAGAACTAATGAAACACCCAGACTGGCCATTCATCTTCAGAAATAACCCGAGTTCTCTCCCCCCTTTCCCCGAGATTTGACACTGCGAGTTCGCGCACCGAAATCGGCCGTTACTTGCGTCAACGAGAGAGGAGGTTGTATATATTGAGACTAGATAAATCTAAACTAAGGCAGAAGGGGGCAGGGATAGGGTTCTGCGCGTAAAAAGGGTTGAATTAAGGAAAGAATGAAAATGCAAATTTAAGGATAAACATAGGGCTCCACCTACTACATCTTCTATTGTCTTCCTCTCAGAGAATCTCTTATTCTGAAAATCTGTTTTTGTTCTTTAGCACTCAAAAGGAAAACAAGGACATATCAGTAGAAGTTCTCAGCAAACTGATTAGTGGTGATGCTAGATAATCCTAACCGGATTAGCAGCGATGTTCGTCTAGTCCGCCAACCAGCCACAGCCAGAACGGTGTCACCTTATTGCGCCATTAAGATAAATCTAAACGAGTCTTCAATTCGAAAAAAAAAAACGGAGTTCCGCGTCTCATGGCCCCTTACTTACCCTATAGCTGTTTTATAGAGCCCTTGTAAATGACACCGCCTCCTTCACACCTACATTACACCCGTTTAGATAATAAAGAATTTTGAAATCTACCAAGATCTCGAAATCAAAATTCTGAAAGAGCAGAATTCAGTGCTCTCCGGAACCTAATAAGATCTTCCCGGTGCAGCCGAGGAACTTTCTAGAGCTCTAGGTCGCCTGTCTTCAACCGACACCCCGCAACCAGTTCTACTCGCATAAAAAATGGATACAATTTTAGGTTTATTATGTTGTTTTACTACTTTGAATTTCTGAAAGGTTCCTTTCTTCTCAGTCGAGTAACTAATCTGATATCCTTCATACCGTCCCTGTTTAGAAAAGTCTTCGTTTAAAAAATTAGGGTCTGGCGGATATCAAAGATTTTATCTCTCCCCCCCCCCCCTGTTTATACGGTGTGACGAATTCGGGAATATACTTTTTTCTAAATTACACCACCCAGTTTATATTCCAAAATATACTATCATACTTATAATCGTCAGCAGGACTTTGTTGTTGAACCATAAACATTTTAGATTTGATATTTTGCTTTTGAAAAAAATCCTTATTTAATGCACCTCTAATATTAGATTCAAAAAATTTTTTAAAAAGTGTTATTTTAAATTTTATTGTATTTTTAAAACTGTTTTCTTTTTAAAATTTACTTCGTTTTATCGCTCTAATGTTTACCTTCCACACTTAATCTGTTCACTAAATTTATTTACTTTTTGTCTAAGTTCTAAAACCTGCAAAATATGTAATATTTTCTTAACATACAACTTTTAAAATACACTGTTATATAAATATATATAAACAAACTTTACTTTGATAAAAGTGTAATATCTTGGGTGTATGCTAGATGGTGTAAGACTAAAATTTCAAATGCCCCAGGAGTATTTGAATTATTGTTTCTCCACAAAAACAGACAGCTAAAACTTTTTTAAAGTGTCATAAAATCGAATAACATATTTTAAAGAAATCAATAACTATGACGCACGTGAAAATTTTGCTAATATGATACAAACGTCGGTTTGTATAAAAGTTGAGATTACCATATTGTAAAAATTAAACAGTGATGATTTTGGTAATTAGATAAAATATATTACTGAAATTGTTGTATGCTTCTCTCTCTCTCTCTCTTCTCTCTCTCTCTCTCCTCTCTCTCTCTCTCTCTCTCTCTCTCTCTCTTTTGTATAATTAATTGTAATCATAAGCAGAGGGTTTGTGGAAAAACAGTTTTAGACAAGAAATAAAAGCGAAAGTAGAGCAAACCTCGACGGCTGGCAGCATTTAGTTTTTATTAGATTCGTTAAATTCGCCAGTATTTCTCTGACTTAATCAAAGACTGAAATTCTGTTTTCTATTTCGATCTTGTTAAAGTCAGAGGAACACTGTCGAAAAATGGCCATCTCTCACCAGTCACCAGAGCTCCCATACAAAACCCCCCAAAATCTACGTTTTTTCGTAACCTCTTGTGTTTGTGTTTCTGTGTGTGTGGT
>JACATO010000763.1:7500-40185 GCA_018389105.1 Nautilus pompilius | reverse complement strand
TGCACACCACTGCGCTAATAAGATACACAGTCAGTCAGACAATAAGAAATAGTTTTAGGCAATCGTATTCCATTTGTTTCAAATGTTTTGGCAAATCAAAGTAGCAGGAGAAAGCATTAATATTTTTTTAAAGACACAATATGTGCGTGGTATGTTAATATAAGTATTAAAACGTTCTTCCCTTCTGTAACATGAGAATATTTAGAAGCCCGATAATTACTAATCAGACTTTTTTTTATAGTTAATGAATAAGAGGATCGGAGTTGACGCTCTTCCATCATAATTCTATAAGTTAAATATACTACTCTAATGCAGCAGACATCGGGTGAGACCGAGAATTGTTTTTACACCAGTGAAACAGCCGCGTATCGTGAGGGAGTTAATAGCGACGACACCGTGCCATTGTTTTCATTAGAATTTTCTTTTACTACTTGGAAACAATGATCATCAACAACAAGGTTATTAACTGCTTTTCTTTCTCTCCCTTTTATGGATCTCCAGCTTATTATTAAGCCAGATGTCTTCACCAGACTTCTGTTGCTTACTACTCACGAGCCGATTTCTTAGTAACATGGATTTATTTTGTTCTTGATACACAGCACTGGCAACAATTATGGAAACACAAACAAGATATGCACAAATAATGAGTAAATGCAACTGAGACATGCGTGTAACATATCACGCATACATAGTGTATTATTGCAGAAAATATACACAGACAAGATGGATACATGTGCCATCAGTATCTGGTATGTGAGCCCTTTGCTTTTCATAGAACATGACACCTTGTTTTGGTGCTCGCAGACAGGTCACCAATGTATGACTGTGGAATGATGTTCCAAACATCCTGTAGAAGCTTCTACAATTCATCCATAGTGTTTGGTTACTGTTTGACTTTCCCAGTAGCCATATAAGCCAATAGAGCCTCAATATTGTCAATAACAGAACTCTTTTCAGACCATAGGATTTCTGGGAAGTGTCCCACCAGCCTCTCTACGTCCCGGTAGCTTTTGTACTACGTGAGCTGAGCTCTAGGTCGTTCCCGTGTTGGGAGACGAAGCGCCGCCCAAAGAAATGTCTTCCAGACAGAAGAGTGTAATGGATGAGAGAGAGCGCTCGCCTGCGCCTGTCGGCAGTCGGCGTACCTTCGGTATTGTCTTGGCAGATATGTGCGAGCCCACACTTCTATTGATCTGCTCCCATGCTTCACACGCTAACAAACGGCCCTTGATTATTTCCAGACGGTTCACACTTCCGTAAAGTCCACCTTCCAGGTTTGGCCCACCCGCTGTTCTGTTTCAGCTGTCGATTTCAGCTCGATTTCAGCTGCCGATTTCAGCCTCGCCGTTCGGTTACCTCTCCTCGGCAAAGGTTTTCGGCAAGCTGCACACCACGCCCGTATGGATCTTACCTGAAGAAAACGCCAACACCTGTACTTGCGGCTAGGTCATCCCGGAAGATTTATACCGACTCGAAGTCTATCGCGTAGAGGAGACAGTCAGGACTTCCCTTCTCGACCACGACTAACGTCAGCAGCACCAGGTTCGCGTATCCTCCTCAGAATCCTGCATACGGCTCCTTCTGAGGCATGAAGTCGGGCTGCCGTCTGCGGCGTCCACTAGATGTGAATCTGATTTCTGTACTCTTGTCATGTGGTATTTTCTTCGCAGAAGACATAGTATTCACCAGACTACAATGATGGCGCCGCCTACAGTCCCCCGGCAGGTGTGGCGCTTTCTGTTTGGCTGCCTGACAACTAATAGGTGTATTGTTTGAAAACACGACTGCACCATGGAGTGCTTCATTTTTACGCATGAAATTCAATTTTATCACGTGTTATTTGCATTTTAAACAGTTTTTTCACTGTTTTCGTAATTATTTCAAATAATACTCTCTTTCTCTCTCTTTTACTGACATCATCTCTCCATCTCTCTCTCTCTGTACTGACATCATCTCTCTCTCTCTCTCTCTCTGTACTGACATCATCTCTCTCTCTCTTCTCTCTCTCTCTCTCTCTCTCTCTGTACTGACATCATCTCTCCATCTCTCTCTCTCTGTACTGACATCATTCTCTCAATTCTCTCTCTCTGTACTGACATAATCTCTCTCTCTCTCTCTCTCTCTGTACTGACATCATCTCCCATCTCTCTCTCTCTGTACTGACATTTATCTCTCTTTTTCTCTCTCTTTGTGCTGACATCATCTTCCATCTCTCTCTCTCTGTACTGACATCATCTCTCCATCTTCTCTCTGTACTGACATCATCTCTCCATCTTCTCTCTCTGTACTGACATCATCTCTCCATCTCTCTCTCTCTCTGTACTGAATCATCTCTCTTTCTCTCTCTGTGTACTGACATCATCTCTCCATCCTCTCCTCTCCTCTCTCTCTCTCTCTCTCTCTCTCTCGTGTACTGACGTCATCTCTCTCTCCGTGTGCGTGCATTTTTGAAAATGCCCTTTCGATGGAAGACCCGAGATCGATGGGCGATCGGCCGTACTTCCCTAGGAGTGTCTTCTCCAACCGCCGATCGTACGCCAGCCATTTGACGTAGGACGAAATCAAAATTTTAGCGACTCTCACCAGCCTGTGTCGACATTAGTGACCTGAATGAGGGAGCGTAGTACCGCGATTACCTGCCAGAGGGGGCGCGATTAGTCGGTAAGGGAAAACGAAGAGTAACTCGTGTTGCGTAGGTACACCAGCAACCGACCACAACCGGGATTCGAACTCCTTGAGCCCTGACAGTCTGGTAGGCTAACTTTGTCCCAATATTGTCAGTAATCGGACTAAAGCTAAGATTAATTTTATTGTATTTGATGCCGCTCTAATAAGCACACATGGAAATGCAACCGTAAGCCAGCACATCTCGCCGCCCGCCGTCACAACGAGGCCGCTGTGTTCGAGTTCAACAAACAAACAAAAAGTAGATTTTTCTTTTAACGAGCGATCTGTTGTCCTTCCTCCCCCGCAGGTCAGGAGTGCGACCTGAAACGAGAAAGAGTCAAGTTCTTCTCAGCCGTGACCTAATCCAGATTGGAAGAGGTGTGTCTGCCTCGACCGGAAAATCCCTACTAGAGCTCTTCATTTCTAGATGAGGGGAGAAACTGGAGTACCCGGAAAAACATATAAGCGACATTTAAAGAATAACAACGAAACAAATCAGAATAAAATAAATTGAGAGACAGATAAGAATTAGTGCATTTTCCACTGGTGCGTGATGCGTAACCTACCTACGTGTAGAGTTTCATCTTATTTCTGTAAAGCTTTGCGTGTCTCCCCCTCCTCTCTCTCTCCATCTCCATCTCTCTCTGTACTGACATCATCATCTCTCTCTCTCTCTCTCCATCTCTCTCGCTGTACTGACATCATCTCTCTCCCCCTCCTCTCTCTCCATCTCCATCTCTGTACTGACATCATCTCTCTCCCCTCCTCTCTCTCTCTCCATCTCCATCTCCATCTCTGTACTGACATCATCTCTCTCTCTCTCTCCATCTCTCTCGCTGTACTGACATCATCTCTCTCCCCTCCTCTCTCTCTCCATCTCTGTACTGACATCATCTCTCTCTCTCTCTCCATCTCCATCTCTGTACTGACATCATCTCTCTCTCTCTCCATCTCCATCTCTGTACTGACATCATCTCTCTCTCTCTCCATCTCCATCTCTGTACTGACATCATCTCTCTCTCTCTCCATCTCCATCTCTGTACTGACATCATCTCTCTCCCCCTCCCTCTCTCAATTTCATAACCACTTTCTTCTCTTTCCGCCTGAAACCCGCTATTTTACTCCTTCAATCCCTCCGTCGAGTCTCTTTTCTTAGGCACTTATTCTCACTCCCGTCTTTCACCTTCTTTCCGACCCACCTCCCACCTCTCTCTCTCTTTTACGTGTGTTTTCGACTGTATCCGTGAAGATGAACGCGAGTCGAGTAGTTGCAGCATAAACTGCTAAAACAGGAGCAGCAAAGAATTCGATTAAATTCTTAGCCCGTGAATGAATGAAAATAACTCCTGCCAAAACGTGTTCTTAGTGGATCAATAAGGATCTTCTAAATTTAAAGTCGGTCTGTTATTTACGGTTTTAATTCGTGTCCCGCCTCTGACAGTTTCAGGGTTAAACGTCGCCTGCCAAATATCATAAATTAGTAGTTTGTAGCTTTTGTCGGCATTTCTGCTAAAGTTTCCTGAAAGGTTTATTTTTACATATTATGGACTTCCCTTCTCTAAGATGCGAGCTTTTATTACAGCTCTAAACTGTCCGTTTAACAAACGACATTTCCTATTATTAATTTTATATTATTAGTATTATTATTATTATTATTATAGATTATTATTATTATTTTAATTTTATTATTATTATTATTATTAGATCATCATCATTATCATTATTATTATTAATTATTATTATTATTATTATTATTATTTTATCATCATATGATGATCTATTATTATTATTATTATTATTATTATTATTATTATTATTATTATTATCAAAATAATAGAATGTTTGCTACCTCAAACAATGTAAAAGCAAACATCTGGTCCAGTCAATTAGTTTTTTTAAACAACCTCACCATTACAATACCTTAAAATTAATCTTTTTCCCCCCTCCTTACTTACTTATTTACTTATTATATTTTGGTTTTAAGTTATTATATATACACTTGTAATCATTTGGGACCGTTCTAACAAATAAACAAATTACAGCTGTGGCCAAAAAGTTTGTGTTACCCAGAATTGCCAAATTAGAAATCGAAAACTTTTGGCCACATCTGTATTTATCAGGTTCGGTTTTCTAGTCACCGAACATTGTATGGTTGTGAGCAGAAAAACAAGTGATTTCAGAACCCGTGGGCGTGAGGAAATCTGTTTTAAATCAGACTCTGTACTAAGTTTATATTATACTGCACTGTAGAGGTTCACTTAGAAAAAGACTTTGTGCACAAGTTTTAGTATATTTAAAAATGTAGCACTTTTAAAATATAAAGGGTTAATTCGGGATTTTCATCACCATATTATTATTATTATTTATTATTAATGGACCTAAGTGCGGAAGCCACGCCCCGGTTATCTTTCCCTGCCGTCGCCATCTTACTTTGGTTTTTCTGGTGTAATGTCGTTCATGGCGCCGACGATGTCAACAGGGAAAAAATAACCGGTCGCGGTGTTACTAACAAGGCGGCGGCGGCGGAACCTCAGCTGTCTAACTTCTGTAGCACATCACCTGGCGTCCTACGGCGTTTGGTCTGCCCCCCCTCTATCTCCCATAAATTATTTATCCTCTTTGTGTGCCGTGTCGGGGTCCTTTGGTGTGAAACTGGCCAAGCCTTCCTCTGTACCCGAGCACCACGGCGTATTAATCAGCCGGCAGCACTCGTAAGCGTGTGGAATTCCTCAGCCAATAGAGAGAGCGCGGATAATATCTCTCCTCCCAACCCCACCCCGCACTCGGTCCTGAGAGAACTCACCGCCTATTAATTTTATTGATGTTTTCGGTTTATGATTGTTCATCGAGTTCGCTTCCTACCATTAAATACACGCGATGACATGACCCCCCCCCCCCTGTTTAGCCACGAGCCAACAAGCCGAACATGTTACCGACACATCAAGCGACAATTTGTATCTCCAGCCTATCTCTCGTATTTAACGTGCCCGATTGAACACCAAGCAAAGACTCTCTTTCGGAAGACGTTAAGAAACATTAACGCCGACCTTCCGTCTAGTGTCATCACTAATAACGGCCGTCGCTGGTCCAATAAACTTCGTGTTACCATTTTAAATTCATGGGGCCTTTATCTAACCAATAAATTTGAATATGCTACGCGTTGCTATAATGTTTACTTGTCCTCGTGCCCCGCCGGGTCCATCCCGTGGTCCTAAGGCGGATGGCGGAGTTTAATCGACGGAAAACGTCTTCCCGAGAACACGAGGTGCTCCAAGCAGGACATTTTCTGAAGCTGTGCGATGGAGATTTCCCACATCCTGTTTGTCTGTCGTCCCCCTGTTATCCAATGGAAGTGCTCGCTCCTGTCACAAATGTCTATAGCTCCCACACTCTCCAGATTCTCGCACCCTGACAGCATCTCTCTTTTGAACGGTACCGCCACATCTATCGGCAGCCCCGCCTGCTCCTTCTTGTCTTTGATGATGGCCGGTCTGCTATTCGCTCTGATGTCTCTGTCTGTCTGTCTGTAGTTAGGTGACCCATAAAACCCTGGCTTCGTCCTTTTCCAGCTTTGTTTGTGGTATAAGCTCAGCGGACCCCGTCATGTCTATGTATTTATTCATTTTTAGCCAGAACAGGACATTCTGAGAGGCGGTATTCGTCTCTTCGCATTCACTGTATCTTATTATTACTGAATATCCTAAGATATTAGTTACCACATAATGTTATTATAGCAATAATTTCTCACGAGAGGAAAAGACTGCTTTTGTGATTGGATATACGTCGCGCTGTGTCAGCTACTTTAGTGGGCTCAGACAATGGTTTCCGACCAAAACTATAGGAGAAAAGTAGCTGAACTAATTGTGCTGCAGGGTTGGGATTAGGGTTAGGGGCTAACCTGCAGACAGACTCTGGAGCGTCGACAAAAACCCAGCTTCTCGATGTAACTGACCAGTAACACAACAGCACCGACACGACCTTATATCTTGACATCAGCTATGATAAAAGGCAGCAGGAGAAATAACCCACTGACCAAATCTACGCGCCCAGCCTCTGGGGAATAAGCAGTTGCCTTTAATTGTTTGTCCTTCGCGAGTGAACGTCACAGATGCTGCTTGGGCCATTTTTCTTGAAGTGACGTCATGAGAGAGTCACAAACCGGTCTTTAACTGAGTTCCAGCAAAACATGGCCGACGCTAAACTCTTACTGGCAGCAGCTCAGAACCGACGCACTAACGCGATTCCTGACCGGATTAACCCCCCCCTGCCCTTTTTTGGTGTTTTAGCTGGCTAGCTTCAGTAAAAAAAAATGTCGAATTCTTTAGCAGAATAATTATTTCCCATTAAGCAAGCACTAATGGCTTTTCTTTTAATTTCCCCCAGAAGTAAGTTAAAATAACCCCATGTAAAAGGTGAAGACTGTCATTAACGCCACCTGTTCGTGTTTACAGCAGGTTATCTCCCCGAGAACTGGCAGGTCCCCGGATTCCCAGCGTTATCTTGGAGCTGGGCAGGGCGCCGCCATGGGACCGGCCGGGCTAGCAACCACGGGAGGCAAAGCCTAAAATACGAGTATCCGCCATGGAGATGATGACACGGCGGTTCCCAGTTTAAAAAGAACAGATACCTGAAGAAGAAAGGGGAAAACGGTTTTTAGCGACCTTTCTGATCCGAGCAGGCGTACTTAAAGGTCTGTCGATAGTATAATAAGTAGCAGAGCAGACGACAAGCCCAGTGATGAAGAGGCCCGATAAAGGGAATGTCGATTAAACTTTGAGAAATATTCTATTTGGATATCCTTTCGATTTTGAACTCGTTATATCCCATATTTTCGCGTTTTTTACATAAGCAATCTTATCTAGTTAACATTTATACATCCGATTTATTATTATTATTATTATTGCTCTTGCTGCCACAGTATTCAGTTTTCCATATTACATATTTCCTGTGGTTGAGACTCCACCCAGTCCAAACTTCACCTCGTATCCTTCCTGCTGGGGCAGAAACCTATGACGTCATTTTCTCCTGCACATCCGCGAAGCCATTAAACACTAAGGGTTGGTACAGAAGTCGGCTTTGTGCAGTCTGCACACAAGAGCAGAAATAACTAATTAAGATATCGACATAAAGCGTACGCTGGCGGACCTATTGGGAGGTCACATAAATACTAAAGAGCCCTTTGTTTGCTTGTCAGTTCTGTGGAAAGAAACTAACTAGATGTCAGGGCTGTCGGATTATCGACGGTCTTGGACTAGATCTGGGAGTGACGTGAACAAATACCTCCCGCCAGGCTGGTGAGACAATGGCTAGCTCTTGTTTTACAGGCTGTATTTCAAATTACTAACTAGATTTGATTACCAAATGCATACAAGAGATACACGAATATGCTCGTATCGATACCTCGGAAGCCACGTTTGAAGAGAGTACGAAAAGTAAGTAATGACGTCAGAAGCTCAACTCCAATGTACACAATTATGAAGTTTACGTCTTTTGTGTTCTTCTTATCAGAAGAGCTAAGGCATCACTTGATTTGAAAAATAATAAATTCTATGTTTATTCAAATGTCTTTGTGACGACGAATGATGCAGGTGAATTACAACAAAATAGTCTTTAATTGTCGAGGTGAGAACAGTTTGTTGTAGGTGAGGTGCTATATACAGAAAATAAAGGTCTAATTCGGGCATTTCCGATCACCTTTGCAGTAATTTATTGGTTAATACTTGGAAAACCCTTGAACTATTCCTCTACTTTTTGTTATTCGCTCGCAGATTTCAGAATTATATCATTTTTAAAATTAACATAGTGAATTATCTTTAATGCAGTTGATCTTCGTGTACAAATATTTAATTCCCCGATGAGCGTCTCAATTCTGCCAGTTATATATCCACTCTTCCGAGCACCATCCTGTATGTATAAAGATGGATCAGCCATGCATCCAGATTCTCTCGACAGACAGCTGCTAGCTCGATGGGAAGTCCTGGACCAGCTCACTGACATATTCTTTGCCTAGACTAAAAGCTCTACACTGGGAGTTGCCAACCTGCCACAGCCACTAGCCGTCATCGTCCAGTTCAGGGTAGGTTCCAACACCCTGACCCGCACAGAGAACAGACCGATTAAGAACTCAAACGAGGCTTGGGTAGCCAGCCGTGTAACATTTCAAAGATGGTCCACGCGTCGCATACATTAGAAAACAAATGTACGTGTGCGCGAAGCGTTCAAATTATTGCTGAAGGTACCTGCTGCATACATAATAATCACAAACAAGGAAATAAGATTTACTACTGTTAACTAACGACGGTACTTAAATAATTAAGGATATGCTGTTTTTCCTTTCCATTTGCATTTCTTCTGTTAGAAGACAACCAACTACAAGCAGATAGGATCCATTTCAGTCTTAAATACATCTGTTCGCAGTTTCGTCACGGCTGAGTGGGTCCACGTAGCAGGGCGAATTGTGATGGCATCGTCGTCGCTCTCTCAATTCCAAGCGCTGAACTAGTTCTCCACTTTATTTGTGAACCAGATCACTTCTTAAAAGTACAGCTGATAAGAAAGAGAAAAGAGGCAGAGACAACATTCCGAAACACGTGGTTTTCCAGGAATCTTTATTTCCCGACATACGTAGCAACTATTTTCAAACGGAAACTCAGCTGCGTTCAGCAGAAATAAACTGTTTAATTAAGACTTGCGAGTGCAAAACATTCAAATAAGACTGTGTAGAACCTGTACGGTTCCCTTTACCGTCAGAACAAAGCACGTGTCCGTGTAGCAGCCCACATAACCACCTTCTTCATCAATTTTTTTTATTATTCTCTCCTGAATTTGTGCCAGCTTCTGTAGGACTGGTATTCATTCATTACAGAATTCCGACGATGCGGCTACTATTGTGTTACGCCAGAAGGTAGCGGAGCACCACATTAAATTCTTCCTTCGATATGCCGGGATTACCCAACCTCTCTCTAAAGTCTCTTATTCCCTCATGTCGCTTATTAACCAACAATGAAATCTAGCATTTTTAAAAAGAGAGAGAGAGAGAGTGAATTTTACCATAAAACCAAAAAAAAAAAAAAAAAAAAAACATTTTACCAAAACACCAAACTACGAACAAATAATAAAAACTGAGGTCTACTATACGGAAAGCAATGAAATCACTCATCTTACACACTGAGATCTCCTATTATCACAAACAACAAAGTGTAGTACCTTAATAAGCATTTGGCATCTAAACGTCTGTGAGTAAAACATGGTAAAGTGAATTTGAATTGGATATCTAGCTACAAATCCCAAAAAGTGGCAAATGATCCAAATAACAACAGAACTACAAATGTGTAATCAAAATGTGGAAATATGGGCTTAATCCCTGTCTATTTAGCTGGTAAGTTGATCGAATTCTCACAGAAGAGATAGAGAGAAATAAAAATGTATTTCAATTGTTCATATTTTAACCATAAAATAAGCTTCATGCAAGGGATAAAGAAAAACACCAGAGTTATTCTAATGCATTGAATCTTCTTTATAAGACAGCTTAGGTACAGAAATTCTAGGTATGGACAGATCCCAGTTGTGCTACATTACTTGTTTGCTTAGTGGTCTCCCAACCTATTATAGTCTGCTAATCTGTACCTGTAGATCCTAAATAACTTGTGAAAATCTCTTTGCACTTGGCCATATGTAACTTCTGAAGTCAACCTTCCAAAATTTGAAGCCATCATGTTCATGGTCCCAAGAAAATTCCTCATTACAGTTATCAATAATGGCTGCAGACTGGCATGAGCACACCCTCAGATAAGTAAAAATGACAAGTCTAAAGGGTTTGTAGAAAGTTTATGGCAGCTATTTGACCTCTACGCCTGCAAATGACAGTCAGATGTTCTGTAGTGCGATGATTTGAGCCGCTGGCAAGATGGAGTTGGTATTCAGTAGAGAGGTTCAATATGGCACAATGCTCTCAAACAACCTGCTTTTAGTTGTTCTTTAATTTTCTGAATACAGTTCATATTGCTTGAACGACATTTGATTAAGAGATGACAGAACCTTCAGCTTTTTCCCAAGGTATCACAGAACCCAGACATGGACCATCTGAACTCTTTTTAGGAATACAGTGGTTAAAAAACTACAATCATAACGTCTCTTTCTAGTCACTGTGAACTAATATAAAGACTGCGCTCACTCATCTATAGCAAAACCTGGACCAGGTAGTGATTCCTAAATCTGATTAATTTTAGGCATTACAAGATGCCTATGGTGGGTCTACCAAATAGTGTATTGCTTCTTGTACATATAAACAAATTGGATTATCATGATAAATGTTGTAAAATTGTGGTGTGGTGATGCTCATTATGTTGGCAGTGATCTGCATACATTGACCCAACAAAAACACAAGAACATTTAGTTAATTAGACTGGACCATCATCTTATTATGCTCTTTATACACCTGATGAATTGTGTAAAGATGTGCGTTGGCAATAAACTATGTGCATTCCAAATTTAAACATTGTCATTTTGGAGTTGAAGTGTGTCAGCAGTCTTGTGTGAAGTAACCTGCTTTTAAAGAGAATCCAGCATAAAAATGGATTTAAACTTTATTCTATTAAAATATTTCTTTGATGCTTCAAAATTTCTGTCAACCAGAAAGATGGTGGTATAGAAGCAGCTACTCAATGACAAAGTGATATTTTGTTTTCAGTCAGTCAGCGTATCTCTGATATCTTTCCGCATCAGTTGTCAGATGTCTACCAATTTCAAACACTATGTTCGCTGGATCAGACTGGCAGATATTAGAAGACATTGTAAATGCACAAGTTGACTACGTTCTCAGTTTGTGGTGTTCTGAATGAATCTTCAATATGTTAATGATTTTATAAATCTAGTTACCATAAGAATTACTGCTCATATCACAGTCTATATAAAATATACCAGACATACACACATACATGTTGTTGTTGCTGCTATTAAGCAAATATTTTGGTTAAATTACTAACAATTATTTAAAAATTATCATCTTGATCTTGCTTTAAGCATCTTGAAGATTAAAAGAAATGTAATAATTAATCTTTTATCCTTTTGTTGTTTTGGGACAGCATTTTGTGTAGTTATTTTGAGGACCCACATTATTTTCTAAATTACCAAATGTTGGTATTAAAAAAAGAAGAAACTACAGAAGCAACAGTGATATAATTTTTATAAAAATTACTTGTTGAGAGCCCAGCTAAAAACGTGCACGTGTATGGTATGGAGAGCGTTAGTTTTCTCGATTTACCTTGTTTGTACAAGACTGCAGAACAAAACTATACGTAACATGTATATATGACCTTCAACAGCCAAAATAATAATCTCTACTGTAGACTATTCAGCTTCTTGACATCATTGTTTTTGTAGAGATTTTTGTACTGGTACTAATACAGTACAAAGCCCTACCAGAATAAAATGGGAATCCATGAAACCAGTGGAACTGCTTAAATATCACATGCCATGAGACAATACAGTTGGTTGAATGGTGGAGAGCTTGTGCAGTTGGCACTAACAATATATCATCATTTACACGAGGTCGCATGATTGGGCAATCAGACTGTGGTCAAAGTGAGAGGTTGACAGCACGGAATCTCGTGCTTGCAAATTGAGCAGTGAATGACATCATTGTTAATTTTTGTCAGGAAAATGAAAGAGCAGCTAACCTAACCATTGACCAGGACAGCCATCAATGTTTACAGAACCAACCAAAAGAGCCCCTGTTTGTCAAGAAAGGTTCAGCCTACACACAAGGCTTACAGACATTGCCATTACTGTATGCGCATCACAACATACAGTTCAAACATTATTTACATAAACTTGATTACAACAGACGCTTGGCTCAAAAAAATCCCCTGCTTTCGAAAGCCAGTGTAAAGCAATGATTTTAGTGAACTTAGGAAATAATACAGACCCATGGTATTCTGTTCTCTTACAAGTCTCAGTTTCATCAATTCAAGTCAAATGGATGGAAATTAGTGTAGACAATGATCATTCAAGCATTTCAGACCTGCTTGCATCTTACAGTTCAACACTGCAGTTTTAATGTAATGGCATGGGCAGTGATTTGGGATGCTGAAAATACTGGCCCAATCATCATTGAGAAGCATCTAAATTCTATTGCATGCGCATCCATTCCCAATAATTATCTTGTCACTTTTCCAACAAGGGGTTTTGCAGTTCAAGACATATTTTCTGCAAAATTTTCCACACTTCCAAAACCACCACCCTATGGAAGAGACAAAGGGGCTGTAAATTCTCTCCTTGTACCGAGGAGAAACCCAATGAACATCTTGAAGCACCTTGATTGACAACCACACAAGCAACAAAACTTCCTCACAAATCTGTAGCAGAGCTGATCGTATAAACTCTCATTGCATCCATGCCACGTGTCCTAGCACTTATGAAACAGGTTGAATAGCTTATAGATATTAATTTCATGTTTTCTGAATGCCACGATTAACATTACCTATGCTTCAAGGATGCTCATCAACTTCTGTTAGGACTCTTTACAGTGACTTTGTGTGTCCAAATTTGCATGTAAGTTGTATGGTGTTTATTTGTACATCATTGTTGTACAAAATACTGCTTTTTTAATGATATACATAGGGGTTCTGACAACACTCCTTTTTTGCCATTCACCCCTAAACTCCCCACAAATTTAACTTATATTAATACTAATTCTGGCTCAGTTTTTGTGTCAAAATTACTAGCCACAAACTAGCAAAAACATATCATTTAAAAATTTTTAATATTGCCCTTTTGGAGACACCATGTCATTTGTGGTCTTTTTGACGAGAGAGCAGTTTTGCCCAAATATTTGAAAAGTATTAAATGTTTACATTTAATGAAAATTCCTTGATATTAATTATATACAGATAAGTTATTATAAACTTTTTTAGTTATGGAAAAATATTTTAAAAATAGTTTGAGATAAAGAAATATGATTGAGAAACCTGACAATAGACAGACAGATAAATAAACAACACCTTAACTTATTTTCTTATGGCGCCTGATAATTACTTTATTCTTATTAATTACACGTGTAATATTCTCAAAAATCCATAATCACAGAGGAAGCTATCTGTATTATGAAAAATGTTTAAAAATCACATCAGAAAGGCATGCTTTGTGATTGCATCTGTTCAGAATGGCTTCTCAAAAAAATAGTTTTGTAAAAACGACAAGAATTTTTTAAATTGTTTGACTTTTTTAGATGCGTTGTTCTCAGACTGATCGTCATGAATTATATTAGTTAATTTTGATGAGTAATTGAAGAATGGCGGCAGTGAAGTTGTCAACAAATACATAATGTAAGGGAGATAAGTCTTTAGTTTAGACTGTACTTTTAACATTAATTAGAAATTTCCTCTAACTTTACTTTGTTGTCCAGAAATAAAAAAATGTAAAGGCTATTATTCACCAAATAAAGAAAATCATGATAACATCTTAGGGAAAATTAAGGAAGTAAAGCAAATAAAAGCAATTTGGAATTTTTAAAAATCACCATTTTTTATGTAATAGAGGAACATCTCCTGGATTACTAAACATATTCTTTATGAGAGATACTTTCCATTCACCCGTTTATAGTTCTTTTATTTTGTTAAATCTGCTTTCCACATTCTTTGTTTATTAACATATCAATGATATCAAAACACAGACAAACATTCGCTAGTGACAGAAGCAGAAATGTAAATGACTGTCGTCACAAAAACAACTTTAACAACTTCTTACAATTCAAGGTTCACGTAAAACTCTTCTGTTTCTTTTTCTCTTTATAATAATATTGGTTTATTTTTCTTATTTGAAAATCCGAGTTTTAAGTTTCACGACTTGTACTCTGGCGATTATCAAGACAACAAACCCATTATTAATATTCAATTGTTTCGTCAAGTTTATTAAAGATGGCAAGGTATTTTTGATGGGTGACTGTAATGAAAACCGTCCACTTTACGGCATTACCTAATCACGTGAGCAAATAACCTATGATATCAATAAATGTAATAAATAATTACAATTTTTTTGGGTTTTTTTTATATAATTGTAACATTGTTACTGCTTGATCTAAGGGCGACAATTCCCTACACTTTGGTAACTAAATAAATTTTTTTAAAACCAGATTTACATAACTCATGCTAGAATTTTTTCTTCAAATGTAATAATCTTCCGTGCCCCCCAAAATGTAGAATATGACGGCTAGAAGTGCATAAGAGAAATGCAGAGCTACATGGTCAGAGGCTGGAAACTTCACATATGCTGAACAGATTCAGTGTATGTGAAGAAGAGCTGGTCTAATGTCTTTGTACATAAGTAAACATTGTAGCTGTAATAAAAAGCTAACGATGTAGGTTTGTGTGTAAAGACAGACATATACGAAAATATAATTAATATTTTAAGTAACTTACAGTCAGCTCTGGAAAGAGTCTCGTCTTCTGTCCAAACTACTACAGAAGAATTTATTTTTGTTTCATTAAATATTTGAAAAGCATATTGCTTTACAAGAAATTTATTAAAAATATATTAGCACGAGACATAAGTATTTTTATTTGTCTTGATTTTTAAATACATTTTCATAAATATTTACAAAATACCATAAAATAGAGTATAAAATATAGCAATTGAATACACATCTCAAAATGTCAGTCATGAATAGCATATCAAAATTCAAACAGTTCTTTTGAAAATATTTTTTAGAATATTTTATTATTTTAAAAAATGTTCATTCCATATGAAAGTAAAAATTGTTATAGAATTTTACTTGTTATCCTTGCTTCGGCCGGATTTATATGGTACGTCCGACAAAGCTAATGTATGCTGTGCCACATTACTTTCTCTTAGTAAATCTGGCTGTAGAATGAGGGGACCTGGGGTTGATTTTCACAGGCTTGAGCCTATCTTGAGATGAATTTTCTAACTCAGCGCTGTGTGTCTTAGATGAGTTCATGCCGACTATCGATGATTTGGGAAGCACACTAACATCCTTGCTGCTGTTTACTGGTTGCTTGAATTCAACTAATCGGTTTTTATCTGTATTCTTATAATGCTCGAACATGAAATACTGCTTCTCTCTGCGTTCCTGAAATTTAGTTGTTGCTTTTTATTTTTTCTTTTTTAAGATCTCAGCAGCAGTTAGGAAAATTTTTAAATCATAAAACTCCCTATTCGAGTATAAAATATTGTTTAGTGTAGTATGACAAAAATTTTAACTTTGCTTTAGAACAACTACCCTCAAGAACCAGCAAGATCATTTTTCTGCTCAATGAGCATTTCTTCCTAGCAAAGATGGTAACCTCATATCCAGTGCAAAATTAGAAAAGGATAAAGGATACATCCTCCACGGTGAACCTAATCCATATTGGAAGATGTCTCTGCCTCGGCAGGTAGATTCATACCAGAGTTCTTTACTGCTAGATGGGGCAGGGGATCAGAGTACCAAAAAGAAGAGCAAAAAAAATACTCCACTAAGGAGATACACCAGGGCCTAAACCCTAGCAGTCCAACTAGTGGACTACCACACCAACCAAGATCAACTTTACTTCATATTAAATGTAAATGTTATGTAATTTCTGTGCAGAGAGAAATTCATTTTTTGATGATATCACTAAATAAAAGGTAAAGTCCAATGCAGGAATAGAAAAATCAATCAAACAATCAAAAAAACTTTACTAATTTATGCTACTAAATCAAATGCAGTACCTGTTGCATTCTTCCAAATATTCCAGTATTTTTCTTTTAGTCCATATCTTTAAAAATGATTTTTACTAGTGATCTTAAATAGAAAGCAATTCCAAATGTTGAAACTAGTGTCATGCTATTATTCAAAGCTGTTTCAATAAAATTTTACGACAGCTATAAAAAATCTCATTTTGTAATATAGCTTACACGGGCAGTAAGTAGGGATGGCCACTATCACTGCCAAACAATGCCAGCAAGCCGGTGAATTAAACAACTCAATCCTATCAGACATTTTGCAAGCCTGTCTATGATGATGTGCAGTCTGAGTCAACCCACCTGCCATGTGTTACCGACAAACTGATCCACTTAAGACCAAGCTAATCTGTGGCCCTGAATTTCTTTTAAAAAAATGATTTCCTTTTGACTTTATGTTCTTAATATGTTTATCCATCTGCAGCGCTGCGATCAACACAAAATATTGGCAAATGTCCAACCAGCGACATCAAGACACTGATGAAAGCATTGAAGAGACTGACAAACCTCTGCTTATGTCCATACTGATACCTCGCCTTTGTCTTACAAGATGACTCAAGCAGCTCAGATGTATATACAACTGAAATTCACTAATAAAATCAATGTGCAGCATATACATTTTTTTGTTGACAATACATATTTTAGCTAGAGGCCAGAATTTTATACCATACAGAGAAAAAGTAAAATGTAGCGCATATTCAATTTTTAAAGATATATTGACATTTTCCTAACCATCTAACAAAAGAACTCCTTAAACTTCTGAGATGCTGAAATAACTTGCAGAAATCAGTCATTAAAACTTAGAAACAGCTTCAAGATGTTTTTTAAGAAAAAATGTACATTAAAACTTTAACACACATGCTTTGTTTTCATATCACACAGATACTCTTCTATATATACAGTTCTTTGTGCATGTCATGGCTATTAAATCAATTGTTAGTCAATCACCCAAATGGGCAGACATGTGCACAGTTCATAAACAAAGAGGAAAAACACTACTACTGTGAAAATCCAGAAGTAGAAATGCACCTGAAATGGTGCCAAAGTCTAGATCTACTGTTCTGTGGTAAGAAGACATAATCTGCTACATTTAAAAAAAAGAATTTTGATGATTTTTAAGAAAAAATCAAAACAACAGAGAATGGTTATCTTACCCTGGCCACCTGATTTCTGAGATGTTGTATCTGATCATTTCTGACTGCTGATTTTGATCTGATCCAATAAATAATAAACCTGAAGAAAAACAGAATGAAGTAACAGTAATCAAATCAGAGAAGAAAGGTGAGCAGACATGTGGAAAATCCTCAAATTTTACTGACAAATTCTAAAAATTAAAAATATTTCCTTTTCTGCATTATTTTTGATGCTTCACCCCATCCTAGAATGTTTCTAGAAGTATTTTTTTTAAAACCTGTTTTTTTCTTCAAAATTAGTGTTTCACTTACACCGTGTGATATCTAGCCCTAACAAACGATACTGGCTTCAAACAGTAGCAAATTGGCGTATATGATGCAGTAGCTAACTTCACCATTGGTATGAAGGCATCAGTTTTGCTGTACAAAAAACTTGGCAGGATTCCAGGCCATCTGATGTGAAACAGAAAGTGGTTATTCAATACAGCCTATAAAAACATAGTAGTTACGAAAACTTGAAAACTCGTTGGAAGGTCATTAGAGGTCAAAAAAGGGGGGATGATGATGAAAATATTGAAAAGGAAGGAAAATTCCATACTGCTGGAGAGTTCTAGAATTATATGGTTTTGTATAAGTTATATTTTACAGTAGTTTTTCACAGTTATTTCCTCTAAAATGAAATTTTCAAAGTATGTATTAAGCTAAAAATTATCCTCAAATTGGATGTAGAATAGACAGGAGCCTTAATGACAACTGGTGAAGAGAGTTCAAAATGGCAGAACTCTTTTTGCAAGAATCTCAAGTTTTGCACATGAACCTGAGAAAAAAATTGTATTAGCTTATATCATAGATGTATCTTTAACAACCGACACAGAGTCATTTAAATAGGATGAGCCAACAGTGAGCTAGTTAGGTCAACTTTTTCACTTGACTATCATTCTGAGTGATTACTGTGGTAACAGAATGTAATATTATTGGTGATTTTTTAAGTTAACTATAGTACTTTCATATGACAATAGTTGTTTTCATTTTCCTGGTATATTCTGAAAAAAAAAAGAGAGACTTTTTAAGGATGAAAAGTATTTTTCTGCTACACTGAATGTTATGATGTTTTGCTACAGAACTCACTGCAATATCTGTAACTGAGTTAGTACTTTTTGTCACAAGTATAATGATGTGTTGTAGGTGTTTTTTCAGTACTGGTTTGATACTGCAGACACACATATACTACACAGATTGTGTTCTCTTCCACTGACACTAAGATCTAGTGTTATACCAGCAAGGTTTTATCATATGTAGGATGCACAGACAGATTTTTTGCTTATAGTCTTTTTGTCACTTCACAAGTCACAGATAAGAAACAGTACAATTTATGAAAATGAAAACTGGTGAACACTAGTATCAGGACTTAGCAGATAAGGTAAGCTAATGGTGACACTGGTGGAGAGAGTAATTATGTACTAGATGATCAATGTGTCCTACCACAGAAACCAACTGGGGAATAACGTGAGCTGGTATGATTGCTCCCGCCACAACAGTGTGCACCCTGTGATGGTGCATGTCTGCTATCCATTATATGCTCAGCTTTTTATTTTGATGATGAACAATGAGACAAAGAAAAGTTGTGTTGAATCCACAGCAGGTAGTCAAGATGCCGAGCCTCAACAACGTGAATGTGGAGATTTTCAGTCAACATCAACAAATGAATATGTTCTATGGAGCATGAAATGAGCTTTATCACTCCTTAAGGGGATGCTTAAGCACCCAGGATCAAGATGTGTGTCGCCAATGAACCCATGCATGAAAAATCATGACTAGCTTGTTAATCTGCTGCAACCAATTTCTTATTAATACATCTTGGAAATCAATAATACCAGTCTATTTTGAAAAAGTAACTGTTAAAAAGCCTAGACTTTGCAAGACAATTATAAAGGCAAAAGGTAGCTATTTCAATAAAGGTAGTGTTCGAATATGAATATATGTGAAAAATCTACGAATACCATTACAGAAGAGTTGTTAGGAGTAGCAGCCATGATTAACATCTTCCCCAACCCCATCTACAGGATATTAAGCCCTCTTTATGATCTGTTCATTTCAGCAGCTGTGTTAGAACAATTTTAGAACACAGTGAAATATAAACCAATATACTTACAAAAGAAAGATGATCAAGATGAGAATAAATGGTGCTGATGTGAACAAAAACCAATAGAAATTTGCCACCGATGGCCACCCAGCAACTGTGCTTTCTATCACAGAATACATTTTATAGAACAGAGAAAATGGTCCACAGGACTTCGATGGAGATATGCTTCAGAAAATAAATAAAAACGGCATTTTGTTATTTTTTTAGTCAGCATACACACATCGTAATGATGAGAAAAGATAGTGAATTTAAAATAATACTATTTATACAAATCTATTGTCTTCATCATCGGTAACTCATATGCTTCCAAATATTAACAAAGTTAAAACGAAACTGTTTATAATTATCTATATAATTCTTACTTTTAACTTTTTTTTGCATACAATCTTTACCAAATGAAACAGCTGTAAAAAAATCTGTAATCTTCACTTATTTTTAACTATTTTGCAACCAAACTTTAACAATTGTAAAACATGGCTGCTTAAAAACAAAATATAAGACACAGCTACTCAAGAAAGTCTAGTCCCTCCTCACTTCCAGCACTTTTCCTCACAAACTTTAATTATAAAGCAAAACTGCTTATGAAAATGTAGTCTTTCCATTGTTTTTTTAGCAAACAAATATTAACAATTATAAAGCGTGAATGGATAGGAAAATCTATAATCACTTCTTGGTGTTAACACATTTAAAACCATTTTTCCTTGATAACCTTTTTTTGCAATCGCTAACAAATTTTAAATAAAAGTTAATAAAAATCTAGTCTCTCTTGCTTTCTAACACTTTCATACCCAATTATTGACAAATTTAAAACAAAAGTTAATAAAAAATAATTAGTTCCACCAAATATTATCAAATTTAAACTAAAGTTGAACAAATGAAGTTTTCTTTCATTTATAACTCTTTTTACCCAAATATTATCAGATTTAAAACAAAGGTAGTTTACCTTACCTGATTTTACTCTCTTTTGTATGCAATAATTAATAAAATTAAAACTGAATTAAATATAACTATATTTATATGCTTACTCATTTGCACCAAATCATTAGCAAATATTAAACAAAAGATATTACAAATCTATGGTTTCCCCATGGATTTATGAATCTATAGCACAGAATCATTAACAAATTTCCACCAAAAAGATTACAGAAAGTTTTAATTGACTCGTATTCTGCATCGCTTTTGCACACAGTTAAGAAATATTAACTAAAAACCTAACAAAAATCTGCAATTGTCCTTTGCTTTGTATCTCTTTAGCACACAATCATAAGATTTTCAGCAAAATGGTTACAAAAATTTGTTGCTGTGCCTTGTTTTGCATCTCTTCCACTCTCAATCATGAGCAAATTTGATCATAAGTTCCACAATGATTTGTTTCACTCTGAACCATAAGCAAACTTTCATCAAAACCTTTTAAAATATCTATACATTCTCCTTGAATTGTATCTCTTTCATTCTAAATGACGAGCAAATTTTTATCAAAAGTTCCACATTTGTTTTTTTTTTCATTCTCATCCATTAATAGATTTTCATCAAATTTTTAAAAATTTCTATAGTTCCCCCTTGATTTGTATCGCTAACACACATTCAGAAAATGTTTATTCTCCTTCCTCATCGTTGTCTACTTTGTACTCAAAAATTACCCAATTTCAAGAAACTGTACTTACATTTCCCATGCTGTTAACTCTTTTGTACCCATTCATTTCCCCATTTAAAGCAATTGCTACTAAATTCCCCTTTCTTACTGTTCTTTTGTACAAAAACATTACCAAATTTCAAATTTCTCATAAAATTCAAAATTCTTCCTTTCCAAATGTTAACATTTTGGTTCCCAAAGTCAAACCATTAGTTCTCCATTCTCCATCCTGACTGTTATCTTTTTTTGTATGCAAGCACAGACAACTGCTCCAGAGATTCTACATCCCCCCCTTGTTGTTAATACCAAACGAGTAACCAATTTAAAGCTAATGTTCATAGAAATCTATATTCCTCAGACTAGTAAATCATTCACACTAAATCCTTAGTTTCAATATAAATTAATATTTCAGTTCTCATGATTGTGTAGGATGCTATAGGTGATGATATATTATGAGATAAATTACACATATATTTATTATTTTTTGGTGTCAAGATTTTTCCTCCATCATTTGTAGATCTAAGAGTTAATTTAAAATTCTACAACATATTTATCAAAGACATGGCACACAATAAAAAAAAAAATCCGATAATTCGTTATACAGTATTGTTTTTGAGAGGAAGAGTTGAGGCCCCAGACATTTACTACTTACAATTTAATAGTGTATCCAATAGGAAGACAACAAAGGAAGAAAGTAATGACCATTACAGTCGCAAAGAGAGAACCGGATTTTGATGCATTATACGGCCGTTCTGATGCGATGCACAAGTAAACAGCAGTGGTCTGGAAGAAATAACAACAGCAGCAGTGGTAGTCAAGAAAGGCGGGTATTTGTTTTAATTATCACAGGATCCAGCAACCGAATAACTCACCCGTTTCAGGTAGAAATTGAGAAATATACTGATGACAGTTATAGATGGTAACAATGGCGAGAAGAACAGACCCAACCTGGAAGTGTAAAAAGATGTAGAGCTGTAGATAGTTAGCAATAACGGTAGATTTTTGCTCTTGAAAACAAAACTACTAAAACAGACTATAATATATATATATTGTTGTTATAAGTTTTACGGTGCGCATTTTTGGAGCCAAATAATGCGAGAAAAACACTTCCAGTATTTAATTCAGCGCCATCATTCTGGAAAATGGCGCATCGACTGCAGTGTGCACTGGTGTCTGTAGGGTGGACTGCCGGCTGATTCGCACAAGCTCGCTTATCGCCCACCCGCCTTAAACCGCTTAGGGTGCACCTATCCGGGGTAGGGAGTCCTCGCAGGACCGTCTCCTTCTTGTACAGTAATTCGGATACCAGCCCCGGCAACCGTCTTGTTCGTAACGGACAAGTCGCGCCATCACCGTGCCGAGCCGGGAGGTGGCGCCACACGCGTGTGCACTCCTACTGTTCAACAAATGCGTACCTCACTCGAACAAGCTCCGGAAATACCACCACACTCACACCCGTCTGTCCCTAGACGGGTTCCTCTTCAGGCTCCCCTGACCGCCCGCACCCAACCGCGCAGCGGTGTTTTTGTTTGTTTTTTAATCAAGGGAAGCAACTTCTTCAGGGGGGGGGGCGATCTCGCGCGTTTCTATATCCTGTGCATCTCTCTGTTGCGAAACACGGGGAAAGAAAACAAATCTTAATTTATTTCATCGTCAACATTTCACATGCATTAAAGTGAGTGCTGCTATTGCATCCCGGCCGCCGGAGAGAGTAAGCTTCCCTATCGGGGGGGGGGGAGCCAACGAAAATTCACTGCAGATAAAGATGTCCCCGCCTTGCTTTCCTAAAATAAATAAATTAATATGTTTACAAAATACCAGGTTTTTAAAAACAAACAAAAAAAGAATCATGATAAATTAATATACGGAAGGGGTTGTTTTTTTAAATTAGTGTATTCGGTGACATATTATCTCATTTACTGCGTTACATGCCACCATTAAGTCGGCGACGCCGTACGTGTTCTTTGTTAAGCGGCGATAAAAGAAAGCTTTTAAATCTTGTGGAGTGTTAAGTTGCTCTTTTTTTTTAATTTTAGCGGGTTGTTTCTCTCTGTTTCGTCAGGTGAATGAATGAAGGTCCTACTCGATGTAGTTTTGTTGTTTGTTTTTTTAATGTGGGGAGGGACGTAACGATCACCAGTTTATTAATGGCCGAGACTCACCAGCACAGAGACTGACAGTAAACAAGGTCAAGGACAGATTTCGGCACGTTGAATTCAGGTAATCCGATCCACTTACACAGTCTATAGGGATGCGTCGTCACCATCAGCCTGACAAAAAGCAAATATGACTTTTTAAATGGAAAGCCTGCTACCTACACACACACACAGAGAGAGAGAGAGCATGTATGCTGACTTCATAAAGCCTTAGGGGTCGGCCATGTTTAACAGCGTGAGAAAAAACATTGAATTATTTACAAAGCCACGCGTTTAAATGTTTCATTAATATTTCTTCTTCTTAAAGCTGTTGTGAAACTGAAATGGCGACGATCCAACGGCATTTCGAAGCTTGCCGAACGAGAGTTGATTATTGCGGTGAAACGAAGGTTTTAGGGTACCTTTCAAAAAGAATCCAGCACCCGACGTCTTCATTAACAGTTGTATTAACAACTGTAAGAAAACCAAGATCTACACAAAATCATTTTTAGATTTTTCTTGTAATTACGCCAATAGTCAACACTCTTGCATATTTAGCAAATAATTTTTTTTTTAATTGTTATCTTTTAAGGATACTCAATTAAATGATTTAATATACCTAATAATTTCTTCCTATTTAAAGTCATTCAGTCACGGCCTCTTTCTCTTATTATCATCTTACAGTTCTCAATGAAAGCACAAGAGTTCATCAAATACATTACTTTTGTAAGGCTGCTATCAGCATGGCTACAAATGCGAGGAAGAAATCCAGGATCGCCAGTCTGTAGAAATGCTGGCCATAATTTGTCTCCCAACACTGAAACACAATTGCGAAATATTTTTAAAAATTTGTTAAATCTGGTTTTCACGTATGGAGCCCGTACAGGTGTCAAAGCACAACAAGCAAATAGGGCTAATACGGATCACTGATTTAACACACGTTGCTACTATTTATGCTCAAATTACTTAACAAAAAATCTCGCTGTATTAAGATCTGCTATTTGTATTTTTTTTTAAAAAAGCAAGAATATTTTAATATTTTTAAATTTTAAAATATTTATACAGATTGCAAATATAGAGGTGGGTGGGGTTAGATCGGGAAGAAAATTTTGTTAATCAACAAAAGAATAGAAATTATTTTCATAGCCTGTTTAAGTAAATTATTGCAAAATAAAGAAAAGATTTTCTAATTTCGGACGGCATCCGCTCATCTGTAAGAATATTTAATCAGTTGTTTATTAAAAGTCAGATACGGGTCTGAAAGCTTTGGAGTGTTTTCTGTAACATCGGAAGTATGGACAGATTTATTCCCCCTGACGGCTTTGGAACGATTACCTGCGCTTCAGGTGTTTTAAATTCGTTGGAGAGAGAGGAAGAAAGAAAAAAGATTAATATTGAAAAGCGTCTGAGCGATCAGTAGCTTACGTACGTGTAGCTGCGCACAAGCCGCCACGCCCACCCCGCACTCGTCTTTCGGCTGGCACATGATGTCTCTGTATACACTGGCAATCAGCAGAGCCAGCGAAGAAAGACGGAGAAGTATCGACCTGACGAGGGGACAGAGAAGTGTAGTTAGCGCCAATACCGAACTGAGTTCTTGCTTTCCCCCCCCCTAAATTTATTCTCTTCAACCTCAGGATAATTTTTAAGTCGTTCATTTATTTTTTTTTTTTTACTCACAGCTTTAGCTAGTATTATACTGTAAAGATGGTTTTTGTCAAACGATTTGTTGTCTAGAATTCAGTAGTTTAGCAGCATACGTCCCGCTGATGGGTTTGGGATTAGATTCTGTGTCGTTATAGATGGTTGGACGGTGAAGTCGTTTGATACGTGACGATCGACGCATTAAAAAATGCGTTGGATAGGTAGTTTTGGGAAAAGGAGGGGCTGTATTTACTTTGAAAGATTTCCTGTCTTTCTAAATATATACAGAGCCCTGCCAGAATAAATAAGCTCCCTTTAAGTAATATTTATTGAGTCACGCGTGTGTGTACACAGAACAGGAGATTGATATCTAGTAGCCGTTCCCCGGGGCTCGTGGAGGGGCCAGGAGACTTCGTGGCGTGGATGCAATGAGAGTTCGTATGAAAGCATGGTTCGAATTTTTCCAGAGTTCAGTAGATTTTGTCTTCATATCTGCTACAGATGTTGGAGGAAATCTTGTTTGTTGTACTTGGCGATCGAAGTTCTCTCAGACGTGTTGAATCAAATTCATATCAGGGCTCCTAAGTGCCCAGCGGAGAGCCTGCAGCCCTTTTTGTCTGTGGCTTAGGGTGGTAGTTTTGGAGGTGTGACAAGAGGCACAATATTCCTTCAGCAAATGTCTTGAGCTATTAAACCCCTTGTTGTAAAAGTGCCATCACGTCAGTCTTTCCAGGGTCCCAGATCGCTGCCCAGCCAGACAGATGTCCAAAATTCCACACGTCTCTGTATCATTTCATTGGCTTATGCAAATCTGCGTTTGACATTAGCTTCCCAAGCAAGGTTTTGGCCGAGCCGCCGTCTCGTTGTGGCTCGTTCACAGCTCCGGCGATATCTGTAAGCTTTGTGCCTTGGTGGAACCTCACCTGACCAGCAAGAGCTCTTTTGGTTCGCTTTGTCAACCCTGACGAAAATTGGCACTGATGTTGTCACTGCTCCCTTTGCGAGCCCAAGATTCCGCGCCATTAACCTCTCCCTTTCAGACCGCAGTCTGACCGTCCAATCAGGCGACCTCGTGCTATTTTTATATATAGCCTGAGTGCACGGCCTTGTGGGTAAAATGGTCTGTTCCACTGTTTCCTTGGGTGCTTCTCTTATTCATTAGCAGTTTTGCGCATGTGGGCAGGCACAGATATTTTTCGGCTATTTTCTGTGGACTTTGCACAAGACATTATGAAGTGGTGTCGGACTACATATATCCCTTAGGGAAGGCGAACGACAAATTTGTCCAGTTCATCTTCATTTTTAAAACTAATTAATCTGCTATTATTTTTCAAAGACTTTATTCGCAGCAGAAACTCATTTATTTATTATTGCTTTCACCAGGCGATGTCCCTTGATCGATGCCTTTTGTGCCGACATCAGCCCCATGCTGGTTCGAAGACGATGGCAATGGCATGATGATATTTATTGTCAACATGCAAGAATAGCTACCATTTCACAACAAGTGGTGTGATGTGTGCAATTTTTTCTTTGCTTTTCTAGAAACATTTCGACACAAGCCGCATCTGCCCAAAGCACCTGATGAAAGAGTAGCATGCTGTTTACGTTCTAATTCTGTGGCTCACCCTATGCGATCTCGTCATCTGTTTCTATGTTTTAGAGGGTCTTTTTGTCTGAACTAATTCCTTGTAGTCTGCTTTATAAAAACTTTAAATATTTTCTTCCTTTTTTCTGTGAACTCTCGATATTTAAAAAGAAACTTTCATATTTATTCATTTTTACCTCTTTGTTGTTGTTGTTGTTGTTGTTGTTGCAAAATCGTTTTCAAGAATCACAGTTATGACAACCAGATTTTGTGCTTACCTTGCCAAGGTCACGATGACGTCATGTCCGGGAAAGTAGTCTTCGAAGACAATCACTTGAGCGAATATTAACGGAAGGACAGTATTAAGGACTGCAATGGTTACTGACGGTGAATATCCCACGAGAAGTTTTATAAATTTATGAATATTTCTGTTCGTGGGACTTTTAGAGAACTAGAATCAAGTAAAAAATAACAGAGAATTTTGAAGTTAGTAATTACATATAAACACTATTAATCTAAGTTATCCCATTATGAACTTTCTCTGGTCTAGTCGGCTCGGTCTACTCACTGATTAAGTAAAATTATGCAGGAATATTTTTAAAAAGCGATTATTAGCACTTTTTAAAAATCTGTTAGGTAAACAACCAATTGTCCATATTAAACGGGCACTATGGAACAATTTACTATATTTCCTTAGCTAACATTTTCCTGCTGTTGTTTTTTTGGCTACTTAGCTAACGCATGACGTCACTTGTAGATGCGTTTATGGAAGGCATAGTCTTGGAGATTAAGGCTTGTTCTGTAATTTGATTTCGGGTGTAGGATAATTTGGGGAGTTGGTAAAAATATAGAAATATGCTCGCTTATTTGTTCTTTCTCCATATAAACAGTTGCTAACATCAGAAAGAAAAAAATAAAGTAAACTATAACATTTAAACTGGAACAAAGAATTGCCAGCGATAGTTCATAGATGGGGCGGTGCCTATGATCTTCAATAATTATTCTTGCTGTCCGCACCAACTGCACAAGAGCGTTACCTGGGTACTATACTTGGTCACATAGAAAATCGCCAAACCGGCTGCAACCAAGCAAATGATGACAAACAGATTCACAAAGACCCGGGTGGAAAGTAGGTATAGCCTGTCTTTCGGAAGCATTCTACGATGCCGCACCACATACGCTTTCTCTGCCAGGTCGGACTACAGAAGAAAAACAAGACAAAAGAAAATCGAAAAGATGTTACTGCCGACAAAGTGAAAGTCAACCGGTGAAAGACGATATGCGACGCAGGTGGAAGTTATTTACCTTTTAAAATTGCATGCCCACGTCCAAGATAGGAATCAGAACAATATATTATTATTGTGTAAATACCTTGATATTTTATCCCCTAATTTTTATACTTATTAATATAGGATCTAATTTATTTTTTTTTTGGAATATTTATATTGTTTTCATCCTTCCTCTCCTAGCGGTCATTATTTAGCCTTGGTGATCAGACGAGTAGTTAGCTAGGTATGGTTGGGGCTCTTGAGTGGTAATCACGGTGCGAGCCAGAGTTAGGAGTTACCCTCCGAACCTCCATCACAGGTACTCGGAAATTTCCTATTGGAACTCTTCATTTCTAAATGTCGGGGGAAAATTAATCCATATTGTCATATGGTAAGTACTACAGCGTCACTTTAGGGGCATAAAAGAGGAATAATCATACACTAACAAAGGCTGAACTTTCAGTAATTTGTACGAAAAATCCCGCCCAAATAAAGGCAGTAATAGATAGATAAGAAGACTAGTACAGTTTGCAAAGTAATAGCAACCATACGTATTGAAATAGGTAAGAGAAAACTAAAATATTCAAACTTATTTTTACTTCTGGCGGTGGTGCTTGTGGAATAAGGGCTATTCTTAACCCTGAACGATGTACGGTTAGTTCGCCCGGTGCTTGTGCACGTGACCACCTGTCTGGTGAGATTCGCTCGTGAAACGCTAAAGGTCCCTTCGGCCGTTCGACACCAGTTTCTCTTTACCGGCTCCAGACAAGGCGGACAACTGGGAACTCTCTTGACCCTAATCATTACTTCAGCTAAGGGAGGCTATCCTGTAGTTTTGTTGACCTTTACTCAGATAGATTCTATTTCACTTCAAACTCCATTAGCAACTGGCCGATTTTCACTCCAAATTGCTTATTTCTTTGAAAAAATTGCCAGAGTTCTGTTCTGAATGGTAAAAAACGGAAGTCATCAGCTTCGTCCAAATATAAGTTATAAACCGCTGCGATCAGTAGACCTACCGTGAGCCACCCTGTATATTAACTTACATTATAGAAATAAGTTTATAGCATACTCGTATGAGACTTTCCGGAAATAAAGATATCTCCGCGTGTAATTGAACGTGCTGTCATCCATTAGATTCACCGACAAGTTCGTGTCCTGATTGGAACAGTGTCTTAACGTTACTAACAGTGAATATAGGATCCGCTTTGATCCTTTGCAAACAGCGTGCCTACTTCTCACCCACAGTAACAGGATGGTATCATACATTATGTACTACTGACTAATCTCGCGGATATGCGGTCCTTACATTGATTCCATGCTGTATGGTGTGTTTCTTAGATAAAACTGCCTCTTTTTTCATTATATTGTAATCCCACGAGCAGAATATCAAGTCGAAGAATGGAGTTTTCACTTTATCCTTTTGGAAATTTTCAGAAAATCTTTTTACTGAACTGTAATAAAATCAAATACTTTGTTTGAAGTTTGTTATATCTTTGTATTTAAAAAAAAATGCAATAGATCTTATCACACTGATAATTACGACAAGGTTTGCCAACGTACACATTGTAAATACTTTTATAAATATCAGTTGTACACTGATAATAAATAGCTTTTCTGTAATTGTACAGTAAATCGCACTGGCAGCTGTGACATCAGCAACGTTCAAAGCATCTGGAATATAATTATGACTGGCAGAGTGTTAGAATAATGGCGTGTGAGATCTACATCATAATAATTTATCGATAATTGTTTTACTTTCTAAATATTTCAACTGAATAGCCTGCAACGGTCAGCACGACACTGGAGTAAACGGAGAGCAGATATAAGAGGTATTTCGTTCTATGCGACGACGGTTTGTTAGTTGTTTTGCTGGTTATTCGGCTGGTGCCCCCGATAAAAATTGATAATGGGATTTTCACAAAGAGATCAGGCCATGGTTTGACAGATGATGGGTCTATACTGCGGCAACGAAGGTGTGAAACACACTGCAGAGTTCAGTATCTTTGCTGGAGTCCCCCCTGTGCAGATGCTCATGATGAACGACGGATGGTCAGACGAGAGACCGGTGGCCACTGATACCCAGATCCGGCAACTTTTCTGGCAGTGAGAGCGACTCAAATGTCCAGGCGAACACCAGAAGCCACCTTTACCAAACAGGACTGCTCGCTGGGCGTCCATGTGTTGAGCAATCGTCATCGCAATAATCTATCAGCTTGAAAAGGCTAAAATCGTTGGAAGAGAGCTCAGTGGCGGCAGGTGATTTTCTTCCGATCAAGAGGTCGGTTCAGTTTTGATTTCTCTGACGGCAGGTTACGTCGAGGAGAGCCGTTGCCAATGTTGCGCATCGCGATCGTTATGATAGCAGCAACATAATGATGTAGGAGAGAGCATGACCGGCACGAGGCCTCCGTTGATTATTGTTCACGGCCGCCTCATTGGTCAGAATTAACTGGAAGGGCCAACGGTCATGCCTCTTTATCAACGACTGGTACCAGGGTTAGCGTTCCAGGACGGCAATGCCAAGCAATATTAAATTGGTTGATCAGATGTCTCATCTGGAGATATGCGATCCACTTCACATGGTCCCGCGCCGATCTCCCCTGGTAAGTCATCTTGATTTCAAGGAGTGGGTAAAAATTGAGACAATTTTTCTATTTACATGTTGTAATAGAATCCATCGACTAGTTTGGCTGAGGAATAAACTTCTATAACTTCTGACTACACTTTCTTGGCTTTTTCATAAGCGGAATTAAATATATGATGTCGAAGTTCAGCATTCCTCGATATTTTGTTACCGGTATAGAAGATGGCGGCTGGGCTGGACAGTTTTAGCTCACGTGCTCGCACGAGACCATCTGATGCGCCCACGAGAGGTACGCGTCGCATCTGCCCAGTAGAGGAAATTTGCCCCCCCCAAATGACCCAAGGATAAAAAGACAGCAGCTTACGCTCTCCCCATCAGAATGATGCTCAACAGCAGACAAGTGACAGGGACCAGCAGATAGGCTAGCGCCATATCGTAGGTAAAGACGCCTCCTATCAACTTGGAACCCGAGTAAAAACCATAGAACAAAACGGTTCTTTCCATCCAGTCCTAGAAATGAAACAAAAAACATCAACAACGACAACACAGAAACATTATGGTGCGCCCTACAGTCTGAGACCGAACCGCAAGCTACATGGCATCGAGTAACGGGTGTGAAACTTAACGTAGGAAACATTTTAAAAAAGACAAATCGCGATATCACCCGACTAAGATATTATATAAACTATGGATCTCCGAATTCCAGGTGCAAAAAATATGCATGTGAGTGTGACTGACATCGGTTCTGCAGTAAAATCTGCGATAGTGGTCGGCAGGTTCACGGCCAGAGACTTCTTGCTGTACGTCGGCTTGACGATGATGCTGCAGTTTCCAATATTTCGTAGCCGGGGTTCAGCCCCAACGATACATTCTCCGGCAGCGGTCGTCCCCTTTACACGACGCTCACGATAAACACACAAGACAAGTGACCCTGCGAAGCCAAACCGTCAGGAGTGGGCATCGTCGTGCTGGGTGACGCGCCGGATGTCGCCTTCTTGAAAATCTCTTTGGCCAACCGTCGCACCACAAGCCCGACAGAACCTTAATGGCAGTGTGTGACGGCTTTCAATGAGAGTCTATCCAAATAAGAAATCTCAGACGGCGAGTCTCCTTTTCACCTCACTGTTTTGGAAATAATGCAAAGATTTTGTCTTCGATACATTTTCTGACCTTCTATAAGCGGTACCTTAAACTTAAATTTGTTCCGTGAGAGCCTCTTTATAGATAATGCTTGCAGTTTTCTCTTGGGGCGAAAAGAGAAACGGATTTTTGTTTTGGCCAGGCTCTGGTACCCTTGGATCCCCGCCTTGGATCATGAGATACCTTCACTATAATTTGAGGCTGCTAGGTTACCTGTTTTCAACGAGTGCACTGAACTAAGTGTAATCTACAAGGCTTTTGAAAAACGGCCTTTGGTGGTCTCAAATCAGCCTTCAAGGCCAACGTGCGGTAGCTTTAAACCTCGCCAAGATTCTGGAGTACATGCTCCCAAGATTTGGGGTCTCTAGGGGCAGCAGTTCGGCCGTGAAATAGTGGGTCCAGAACGATGTGATGTGGCTTTTTTTCACCTCTCTAAAAGCAATTGTACCCACATAGCGTGCCAAGCAATTGCACCCACACACCGTGCCAATCAATTGTACCCACATACCGAGCCAAGCAATTGTACCCACACACCGAGCCAATCAATGGCACCCACACACCGTACCAAGCAATTGTACCCACACACCGAGCCAATCAATTGTACCCACATACCGTGCCAATCATTTGTGCCCACACACCGAGCCAAGCAATTGTACCCACACACCGAGCCAATCAATTGTACCCACATACCGTGCCAATCAATTGTACCCACATACCGAGCCAAGCAATTGTACCCACACACCGAGCCAATCAATGGCACTCACACACCTAGCCAAGCAATTGTACCCACACACCGAGCCAATCAATTGTACCCACATACCGAGCCAAGCAATTGTACCCACATACCGAGCCAATCATTGGCACCCACACACCGAGCCAAGCAATTGTACCCACACACCGAGCCAATCAATTGTACCCACACACCGTGCCAATCAATTGTACCCACATACCGAGCCAATCAATGGCACCCACATACCGAGCCAATCAATTGTACCCACACACCGTGCCAATCAATTGTACCCACATACCGA
>JACATO010000763.1:0-2500 GCA_018389105.1 Nautilus pompilius | reverse complement strand
TGCCAACCCCCTTTTTTTAAAAAATCCATTTTGGGTCGAGGCCCGTACAGAAGCGGGTGTAGGCGACTTATTTATAACTACCGAAAGAGGTGGGAGGGAAGACCTTACCAGCTATTCGAGTTAACTTAAATTGTGTACTTTCTGAGCGGTTCTTTAGGCGAACAAAAAGCTTACCTCTGGAAATTAAATAAAACCTAATAAAGCGTCTTTTCCCATTTAGTCATATTTAAATGCAACGTCCTTTTCTTTATCACAATAAATGACGTCATAGATTTCAAATAATGCTTCGGTTTTTTTTTGTATTTCTTATCGCCTCCTTAATTTCGTCTCTGATCTGTGTCACTTGGAGACATTTCTTTAATAAACATATAGCTTTCCCCACCCACCTCCCTTTTTTTATTTTTCTTTTAAAAATAAGTTGATTTTTAGATATTGTAAACTTTGAAGTTATTTAACATGATTTCTTAATAGAAAATGTAGCGTTTCACGAAGTCACGTGACTGTCAAGCTTCCGTTTGACTTCTGCGAATTAGCCGAACGATTTCCGCTCCGCGTTTCACGAAGTCACGTGACTGCCAGGCTTCCGTCTGACTTCTGCGAATTAGCCGAACGATTTCCGCTCCGCGTTTCACGAAGTCACGTGACTGTCAGGCTTCCGTTTGACTTCTGCGAATTAGCCGAACGATTTCCGCTCCGCGTTTCACGAAGTCACGTGACTGTCAGGCTTCCGTCTGACTTCTGCGAATTAGCCGAACGATTTCCGCTCCGCGTTTCACGAAGTCACGTGACTGCCAGGCTTCCGTTTGACTTCTGCGAATTAGCCGAACGATTTCCGCTCCGCGTTTCACGAAGTCACGTGACTGTCAAGCTTCCGTTTGACTTCTGCGAATTAGCCGAACGATTTCCGCTCCCTCCCCCTCCCCCCCTCCCCGACTCTACGCTCTCTTGATTCATTTTGCTCGCGAAAATGCATTGGAGAGAGATTACAAGTTCTGGATGATATAGATCTGTAGATATATCCCCCCCACCTGTGTCAGGTGACGCCGAGAATATCCATCCATCAATGACGTCAAATCCCGTGATAGGAGCGCAATTTTTTTAAAAAAAAACACACACACACAACACAACAATCGTGGCGTCCGAGTAGATGTGAACCGAGGACGAACGCTTGCCGAAAGTTATTTCCCGAATGTCTGAACGGCTCGTCCCTTCCCGGAGTTGCTGAAGTAATATTTTTCTCGACTTAAGCGCAAAGGTCGGTGTTTTAAAACTCCTCCACGCCCATCCGAACGTTATTTACGCCCAATGATTCTCATATCTGCCATAACGGACTGAAAAGGCAGCCATGTGTCGACGGGCCAGACCCCTTTGTTCAGTGATAGATAAAACTGATTTCCTACCTAAAACTACTAAGTATTTCTTAAAAAACCAGAAGCATACTGCTTATGCCACAAGGGCCGCAGCAATGGCGTCTTATATAAACTTGTGATGCTCTCTCCCGGAAGGAGAAAGGGGAGGCTATTCATTCGGTACACAGAATTTTCTATATTTTCTACTTTCATTTTACCTTGCACTTTTGCTTTAAAGTTTATTGACAAACTTGTATTATTTTCGCCGTAAGCGAGTAGAGCATTTAACAAAGGGATACGGGTAGATGTGTTGACAATTTTAAACTAGTTTTTATCCGTTTATTCACTTTAGGCATTCGTACTAGTTACGTGTTTATAATCTTCAGAGCACAGTTAAAGTAAAACTATAAACTGTGCGCCGCGATATTTTCGTCATATTAAATGTCGCGCTCCGAAGCAGGGTGTGTGGTACGTTATTTATTATTACCTTTGACTGGTGGACGAATGAGTAAGAAGCTGCTTTGTCTGCTCTAAGTTTGTGCAAAGGATATGGTCACAGATAATCGTCCAAAACAGTAGCGGGCCCCACGGGTGCGAGTGTTCGCTCGCCACAACCGTCAATCGAGATGGTCAGTCCACCGTGGCCGTCCATGTCGCTGAATCTCTCTTCGTCTGACCACCGAACTTCGCCAAGAATCCGTGACAACCTGTCACCTGGGATGGTGCAGGATTCTGGGCTGTATGCGCACCAACGAGAGTCGAGCACGTCGTTGAAACGACCGAATATTTCATTACTACGTGGGTTAGGCCACTGAACAATGGAATAGGCTTTCAGTAGCTACCAATCCTTCACTGATGAACCCGTCAGCTGTTGCATTTAATGAAATGCTAAACAGTTTGCTTTGAAAATTCGTTGTATTTATATTTATGCAATATCCTCACCGGTTTCAGCAGAGTATAATTAGTGGAACTGTATGTGGACTTCAGTTATCCCTTTAAACCGATATTTACCAGAACACGTCATGTGATCACGTCACCGTTTGTGTTTAAATACATTTGTTTTTCAGGAGATGAGCGATCTGCAGACAACGAAGAGACCATTAAAACATTTTTTTTACTGTTTACGTTTTTTTCGTTTACACTACAGAATA
>JACATO010000762.1:0-14553 GCA_018389105.1 Nautilus pompilius | reverse complement strand
ACCCCGAATAGTGTTGGCGACGGTCAGGTGCAACTGTCCGTCTTCGCGCCGAGGATTATCCGCTTCTCCTAATCCCGCGGTAGAATCTTAACACCTGGATCAGTTCTGAGTTAGGATAACGAAGAGACATCGTTACGAATAAGGGACTAGAAGGAAAGGGTCCTATCAGCGTCAGACGTTTATTAGTCCAAGGGAGGTAACCACCAACATATGATATTCCTCTCAGATGTACAATGTGCGTGGACCCCCGAACAATAGGAAATTATTATAACAAAGTTTGTTTTTGTAAATATTATTTGACTGGGCTTTCTTAACTTTAACGAATCTTGACGCCTGGAGCAATTCATAAATTTTGCTAAATAATTATAATTCTTTATTCAGTCTTGTCTAAAGTTAAAAAATTTACCATAATGTAATTTATTCTTAATATTTTGTTAAGTTTTCTGCTCTTTCGCGCATCCTCTCGCATAAGCTATCGTTGTTTTTGTTAAACAAATGGCAAGAAAATTGTAAGTAAACTGAATAAATTACCTACCAGTGGTGTCTGATGATAGATGGTTAGTTTTATTCACCAAATGTTCAGCACAATCTTCTCTCGTGATCACCTTTAATCAATTAAATACGTAAGTTAGTTCCAGTAGAATCATGTAAATTGTTCTATGGTATAATGACTTGAAAAAAAACAACTGGTTTATATTGATATCAATTTTGGCTCTGTTAGGGTATTTGTTCTGAATTGAAGATCGACATAACAAATGGATAGCCTTGCTTGTTTGGAACATTTTCTAAAGGGACAGACAGAGACAGACAGATGTTGGTAGGATACAGACCAAACATTCGTACTGAGGTGGCTAAATGTGAATAGAAATGTGGTCTGTCTTGACTATGAAGACAATTTTATGTGCATGGAGTTATTGTCCAAAGAGCAGTTCAAGATCAACAATGGGTCACAACACCAGCAGATAATTTCTGTATCACTTTTGACTCAGCATGGCAGAACTTCAACACTGACCCAACTTGTTTTTGATCTCTCGAGTCTGCATGAAAGAGTTTATGTAAGACAACCCATCAACAGGAACAGTTGAACTGGAGTCATCAACATATTGCTTGGACATGGAGTCATGTTCTCTTTACTGATCAGTCAAGATTTTAGCCCTCCGTGTTACTTTTGGCAAGTACTTATCTGGAAGCAACAAAGTACGCACAACCAGCCCACAAATGCCATGGAATGGGAGGATCACTATGGCAGCTGAAGTGTGATTGTTTAGGCAGGAATTTCATTGGATGGGTGTAAGACCTGCGTTTCAGAGAGGAAGCCTGACTGCGATGAGATATAGAAATAAGATTCTGAATCCCTACGTCAGACCACACAACTTTTATTTTAATGGATGATAATGCTCATCTACATCTGATGTGTAATTGATCAGTATTTTCAAGACCACACCATTTGTCATAATATGGGCCAGCATGTTCCCTTGAACCAACTCCTTTTGAGAGTGTTTGAGATGATCTAGGAAGACTTGCTGCTTTTCTCCAAAATCATTCCTGCTGAAACATCTCTGGTAAGACTATAGACTTTATATTGCCTACTGCTTACATATATACAGTGCATCTCAAAAATTTAGAATATCGTTGAAAAGTTCATTTTTTCCCGTAATTTAATTCAAACAGTGGAACTTTCATATATTCTAGATTCATTACACATAAAGTGAAATATTTCAAGCCCTTTTTTGTTTTAATTTTTTGATGATTGCTGCTTACAGCTCATGAAAACCAAAAATCCACTATCTCAAAATATTATAATATTTCATAAGATCAATAAAAAAAAAAGGATTTATAATATAGAAATGTAGAACTTCTGAAAAGTATGTTCATTTATGCACTCAATACTTGGTCGGGTCTCCTTTTGCACTAATCACTGCATCAATGCGGCGTGGCATGGAGGCGATCAGCCTGTGGCACTGCTGAAGTGTTATGGAAGCCCAGGTTGCTTTGATAGCGGCCTTCAGCTAGTCTCTATTGTTGGGTCTGCTGTCTCTCTCATCTTCCTCTTGACAATATCCCATGGATTCTCTATGGGTTTCAGGTCAGGCAAGTTGGCTGGCCAATCAAGCACAGTAATACCATGGTCAGCAAACCAGTTGTGGGCATGGGCAGGTGTCATGTCCTGCTGGAAAAAGAAATCAGCATCTCCATAAAGCTTGTCAGCAGATGGAGGCATGAAGTGCTCTAAAATCTCCTGGCAGACAGATACGTTGACTTTGGACTTGATAAAATACAGTGGCCCAACACCAGCAAATGACATGGCACCCCAAATCATCACTGACTGTGGAAACTTCACACTGGACTTCAAGCAACTTGTATTCTGTGCCTCTCCACTCTTCCTCCAGACTGTGGGACTTTGATTTCCAAATGAAATGCAAAATTTACTTTCATCTGAAAAGTGGACTTTGGACCAATAAGCAACGGTCCAGTTCTTTTTCTCCTTAGCCCAGCCCAGGTAAGACTATTCTGACGTTGTCTCTGCTTCGGGAGTGGCTTGACGCTAGTAATGCGACACTTGCAGCCCATTTCCTGAATGCGTCTGTGCGTGGTGGCTCTTGATGCACTGACTCCAGCCTCAGTCCACTCCTTGTGAAGCTCCACCAAGTTCTCAAATCGGCTTTGCTTGACAATCCTCTGAAGGCTGCGGTCATCCCTCTTGCTTGTGCACCTTTTCCCTTCCAACCAACTTTCCATGAATATGCTTTGATACAGCACTCTGCGAACAGCCAGCCCTTTCAGCAATGACCTTCTGTGGCTTACCCTCCTTGTGGAGGGTATCATTGAGCGTCTTCTGGGCAACTGTCAAGTCAGCAGTCTTCCCCATGATTGTGGTTGTGTGTACTGAACCAGACTGAGAGATTCGTGGTATTTATGCTGCATAAATAGTGATTTACTCAAACTCGAAATGGAATATTCTAATATTTTGAGCTGTAGGCCGTAATTATCAAAATTAAAAATTGCTTTAAACATTTTAGTTTACATGTAATGAGTCTAGAATATATATATACAGTTTTCACTTTCTGAAATAACTGCCAAAAAATATTGAACTCTTCCACGATATTCTAATTTTTTTAGATGCACCTGTAGTTGATAAAGCTGCCGTAAGCCATAGATTATCATCAGGGGAGTACCAAATCCTCTTTTGATGGCCTATTTTTTTTTTTTCAAAAAATATTCTGTTAGAATTCTTTCTTGTTTTCCATTACACCCCATAAAATTTATTTGTAATTTGTATATTTCTTTATTTAAAGTTTGGTTACATGAAAAGGACTTTTGGTGAATAAGACTTCAACCAGTTTCAAAATATTTTAGCTTTCTATTTGTTGCTTAAAAATTAAATTGATATGCAAACTGAAGTAATTTTAATTTTATCCTTAACCATAATGATGCAAGCACGCTATACTGTGCTGATGTTTCTCTTCTACATATTTAACAAACGAATATCTTAACTAGCCTCTTATCCACCTTATGTAAATCGTATCATCACTATATGCCACGTTACCTCACATCAAGCTACAACAGAATTAGTGTAAATTAAATTTGTATTAGTCTTGATGTTAGCAAGAGATGTCATTACGTTATATTGTTCTTCTATTATCTGCTAATGACAAAATGCAGCGAGTTCAGGTATCTGCACTTGCTTACGTGTATTGAAAAATTGTTTGGAAATAATGTTATGGTTAAAACTCTTTTTTTTAAAATGCAATTTGTTCAGGTCTTCTTTTCAATGTGTATTCAGAATGACTTTCCTGAAAGTATCATCATAATTTATCCTAAGGTAATCATCTTAAGTGTATGGGTGCGCACGCACGCACACCCCATCCATTCTCATAGTAGTTCCACTAAGTTGTAAATCTTTCTAATTTTTCTTACTACAGTTACAAAAATCTGTCAGGTATACAAGTTGTGTACTGTTACTGAAACGGTCATTTGAATGGCTGCTTTTAAAGTTGACAGGTGCTATTGTTACTATGTGCTTTACAAAACTGTTCAGTATTTGATGTGTGTGTGCATATTTTATTTTTTAAAGGCTATGCAAATGAGGTTGGAGAAGCGTTCCGCCCTTTGGTTCACGTGGACCTTGTTCGGTTTAGTTACCTGGTTGCCAGTGGTTATGCAGCAGCTGATGCCATAGATAAAGGGTATAAAGCAAACCAGGTAATTTTATTTTTTAGAATTATAAGTTGGAAATGTAAAAAAAACAAAAAACAAAACCATATCTATCAAGTGGCTACAGATTTCTGGTATTAATTCAGATACTAATATTTTAAAAAATTAAATTTAAAAAGTCTACAGTAAAAATAGTAGTGCATATTTGATCTTTCAAACAATTCTTTCTTAAGACTACACGTTGTTGTTGTTTACAGAAATCTTGGGAGAGTGATGCGGAAAGAAAGAAAAACAGCCTCACTGCTGTTGTAGATACCCTCATATGGCAAGGACTGGCATCAGTTGCCATTCCAGGTTTTGTTATCAACCGTATCTGTTTTTTGTCCAACTACCTTCTTACAAAGATATCTTTGCTCCCAGCAAACATCCGGCTGAGGGCTACTACCACCATTGGTCTTGCCTGTATTCCTTTCATTATAAAAACCCATCGATAGATCCGTGGACTTCTTCATGAACCACAGTCTAAGGCAATGGGGTCTTGCTACACTGGAGAAGGATGTGAAAGATGAATGTAATGAACAGCTAGACTAATATTATTTATTTGTATCTAATAGAGCGACTCTTAATTGAAATGGATAACTATCCATTAGAGTGCCACATAGGATTAGAGAACAGATTTTAATTAATCCAAATGACAAGGCAGCTCCAGTAGAATTTGCTAAGAGTTGGGTGAAGACTATATTTATTCATAGTAGAAGGTATGTAAAAGAATCTTTAATTTTTTTAAAAAAATGGACACCTACAGTTAATCTAAGAATGTTTGCTAACAGTTTTAAATCACACTCCGAGCAAAAATTTACCTCCCTTGATTATAAAGTTTAAATGTAGAGGGCATAGTTTTCCATTTTGACTGCTGTGTATTAGAAACTAAATAAAATTGCAGCTGGATGTGTGTTATCCCTAATTCTTTTCCATCTCCTACTATGGGTGCTCAATTTTTGAAAATATTTTGTAGATTTATGAAATAATCTGTACCAACATAACAAAAATAGCTGTGTTAGATTTGTACTTATAGATTTTGAGCGAGTAGTTTCCACTAATGTAGTATTTATTTTTTAACCAGTAATATGTTCATGAATAATAAACTTTTTTGTTTAGACAAAGGAGTCTAAAGGCTATAAAATACTCTCCACTACTTATCTGCAGGATCACTTTTTTGTCCAAGGGAGTAACCACCAACATATGATATTCCTCTCAGATGTACAATGTGCGTGGACCCCCGAACAATAGGAAATTATTATAACAAAGTTTTGTTTTTGTAAATATTATTTGGCTGGGCTTTCTTAACTTTAACGAATCTTGACGCCTGGAGCAATTCATAAATTTTGCTAAATAATTATAATTCTTTATTCAGTCTTGTCTAAAGTTAAAAAATTTACCATAATGTAATTTATTCTTAATATTTTGTTAAGTTTTCTGCTCTTTCGCGCATCCTCTCGCATAAGCTATCGTTGTTTTTGTTAAACAAATGGCAAGAAAATTGTAAGTAAACTGAATAAATTACCTACCAGTGGTGTCTGATGATAGATGGTTAGTTTTATTCACCAAATGTTCAGCACAATCTTCTCTCGTGATCACCTTTAATCAATTAAATATGTAAGTTAGTTCCAGTAGAATCATGTAAATTGTTCTATGGTATAATGACTTGAAAAAAAACAACTGGTTTATATTGATATCAATTTTGGCTCTGTTAGGGTATTTGTTCTGAATTGAAGATCGACATAACAAATGGATAGCCTTGCTTGTTTGGAACATTTTCTAAAGGAGGACAGACAGACGGAGATGTTGGTAGGATACAGACCAAACATTCGTACTGAGGTGGCTAAATGTGAATAGAAATGTGGTCTGTCTTGACTATGAAGACAATTTTATGTGCATGGAGTTATTGTCCAAAGAGCAGTTCAAGATCAACAATGGGTCACAACACCAGCAGATAATTTCTGTATCACTTTTGACTCAGCATGGCAGAACTTCAACACTGACCCAACTTGTTTTTGATCTCTCGAGGCTGCATGAAAGAGTTTATGTAAGACAACCCATCAACAGGAACAGTTGAACTGGAGTCATCAACATATTGCTTGGACATGGAGTCATGTTCTCTTTACTGATCAGTCAAGATTTTAGCCCTCCGTGTTACTTTTGGCAAGTACTTATCTGGAAGCAACAAAGTACGCACAACCAGCCCACAAATGCCATGGAAGGGAGGATCACTATGGCAGCTGAAGTGTGATTGTTTAGGCAGGAATTTCATTGGATGGGTGTAAGACCTGCGTTTCAGAGAGGAAGCCTGACTGCGATGAGATATAGAAATAAGATTCTGAATCCCTACGTCAGACCACACAACTTTATTTTAATGGATGATAATGCTCATCTACATCTGATGTGTAATTGATCAGTATTTTCAAGACCACACCATTTGTCATAATGGGCCAGCATGTTCCCTGAACCAACTCCTTTTGAGAGTGTTTGAGATGATCTAGGAAGACTTGCTGCTTTTCTCCAAAATCATTCCTGCTGAAACATCTCTGGTAAGACTATAGACTTTATATTGCCTACTGCTTACATATATACAGTGCATCTCAAAAATTTAGAATATCGTTGAAAAGTTCATTTTTTCCCGTAATTTAATTCAAACAGTGGAACTTTCATATATTCTAGATTCATTACACATAAAGTGAAATATTTCAAGCCTTTTTTTGTTTTAATTTTGATGATTGCTGCTTACAGCTCATGAAAACCAAAAATCCACTATCTCAAAATATTAGAATATTTCATAAGATCAATAAAAAAAAAAAGGATTTATAATATAGAAATGTAGAACTTCTGAAAAGTATGTTCATTTATGCACTCAATACTTGGTCGGGTCTCCTTTTGCACTAATCACTGCATCAATGCGGCGTGGCATGGAGGCGATCAGCCTGTGGCACTGCTGAAGTGTTATGGAAGCCCAGGTTGCTTTGATAGCGGCCTTCAGCTAGTCTCTATTGTTGGGTCTGCTGTCTCTCATCTTCCTCTTGACAATATCCCATAGATTCTCTATGGGTTTCAGGTCAGGCAAGTTGGCTGGCCAATCAAGCACAGTAATACCATGGTCAGCAAACCAGTTGTGGGCAGGTGTCATGTCCTGCTGGAAAAAGAAATCAGCATCTCCATAAAGCTTGTCAGCAGATGGAGGCATGAAGTGCTCTAAAATCTCCTGGCAGACAGATACGTTGACTTTGGACTTGATAAAACACAGTGGCCCAACACCAGCAAATGACATGGCACCCCAAATCATCACTGACTGTGGAAACTTAACACTGGACTTCAAGCAACTTGTATTCTGTGCCTCTCCACTCTTCCTCCAGACTGTGGGACTTTGATTTCCAAATGAAATGCAAAATTTACTTTCATCTGAAAAGTGGACTTTGGACCAATAAGCAACGGTCCAGTTCTTTTTCTCCTTAGCCCAGTTAAGACTATTCTGACGTTGTCTCTGCTTCGGGAGTGGCTTGACGCTAGGAATGCGACACTTGCAGCCCATTTCCTGAATGCGTCTGTGCGTGGTGGCTCTTGATGCACTGACTCCAGCCTCAGTCCACTCCTTGTGAAGCTCCACCAAGTTCTCAAATCGGCTTTGCTTGACAATCCTCTGAAGGCTGCGGTCATCCCTCTTGCTTGTGCACCTTTTCCCTTCCAACCAACTTTCCATGAATATGCTTTGATACAGCACTCTGCGAACAGCCAGCCCTTTCAGCAATGACCTTCTGTGGCTTACCCTCCTTGTGGAGGGTATCATTGAGCGTCTTCTGGGCAACTGTCAAGTCAGCAGTCTTCCCCATGATTGTGGTTGTGTGTTACTGAACCAGACTGAGAGATTCGTGGTATTTATGCTGCATAAATAGTGATTTACTCAAACTCGAAATGGAATGTTCTAATATTTTGAGCTGTAGGCCGTAATATCAAAATTAAAATTAAAAAATTGCTTTAACATTTTAGTTTACATGTAATGAGTCTAGAATATATATATACAGTTTTCACCTTTCTGAAATAACTGCCAAAAAATATTGAACTCTTCCACGAATATTCTAATTTTTTTAGATGCATCTGTAGTTGATAAAGCTGCCGTAAGCCATAGATTATCATCAGGGGAGTACCAAATCCTCTTTTGATGGCCTATTTTTTTTTTTTCAAAAAATATTCTGTTAGAATTCTTTCTTGTTTTCCATTACACCCCATAAAATTTATTTGTAATTTGTATATTTCTTTATTTAAAGTTTGGTTACATGAAAGGTTTTGGATCATTTGGTGAATAAGACTTCAACCAGTTTCAAAATATTTTAGCTTTCTATTTGTTGCTTAAAAATTAAATTGATATGCAAACTGAAGTAATTTAATTTTATCCTTAACCATAATGATGCAAGCACGCTATACTGTGCTGATGTTTCTCTTCTACATATTTAACAAACGAATATCTTAACTAGCCTCTTATCCACCTTATGTAAATCGTATCATCACTATATGCCACGTTACCTCACATCATCAAGCTACAACAGAATTAGTGTAAATTAAATTTGTATTAGTCTTGATGTTAGCAAGAGATGTCATTACGTTATATTGTTCTTCTATTATCTGCTAATGACAAAATGCAGCGAGTTCAGGTATCTGCACTTGCTTACGTGTATTGAAAAATTGTTTGGAAATAATGTTATGGTTAAAACTTTTTTTTTAAAATGCAATTTGTTCAGGTCTTCTTTTCAATGTGTATTCAGAATGACTTTCCTGAAAGTATCATCATAATTTATCCTAAGGTAATCATCTTAAATGTATGGGTGCGCACGCACGCACACCCCATCCATTCTCATAGTAGTTCCACTAAATTGTAAATCTTTCTAATTTTTCTTACTACAGTTACAAAAATCTGTCAGGTATACAAGTTGTGTACTGTTACTGAAACGGTCATTTGAATGGCTGCTTTTAAAGTTGACAGGTGCTATTGTTACTATGTGCTTTACAAAACTGTTCAGTATTTGATGTGTGTGCATATTTTATTTTTTAAAGGCTATGCAAATGAGGTTGGAGAAGCGTTCCGCCCCTTGGTTCACGTGGACCTTGTTCGGTTTAGTTACCTGGTTGCCAGTGGTTATGCAGCAGCTGATGCCATAGATAAAGGGTATAAAGCAAACCAGGTAATTTTAATTTTTATTTAGAATTATAAGTTGGAAATGTAAAAAAAAAAATATTCCATCACAAAAACAAAACCATATCTATCAAGTGGCTACAGATTTCTGGTATTAATTCAGATACTAATATTTTAAAAAATTAAATTTAAAAAGTCTACAGTAAAAATAGTAGTGCATATTTGATCTTTCTTAAGACTACACGTTGTTGTTGTTTACAGAAATCTTGGGAGAGTGATGCGGAAAGAAAGAAAAACAGCCTCACTGCTGTTGTAGATACCCTCATATGGCAAGGACTGGCATCAGTTGCCATTCCAGGTTTTGTTATCAACCGTATCTGTTTTTTGTCCAACTACCTTCTTACAAAGATATCTTTGCTCCCAGCAAACATCCGGCTGAGGGCTACTACCACCATTGGTCTTGCCTGTATTCCTTTCATTATAAAACCCATCGATAGATCCGTGGACTTCTTCATGAACCACAGTCTAAGGCAATGGGGTCTTGCTACACTGGAGAAGGATGTGAAAGATGAATGTAATGAACAGCTAGACTAATATTATTTATTTGTATCTAATAGAGCGACTCTTAATTGAAATGGATAACTATCCATTAGAGTGCCACATAGGATTAGAGAACAGATTTTAATTAATCCAAATGACAAGGCAGAAGTTTTAAAAAAGTCAGCTCCAGTAGAATTTGCTAAGAGTTGGGTGAAGACTATATTTATTCATAGTAGAAGGTATGTAAAAGAATCTTTAATTTTTTTTAAAAAATGGACACCTACAGTTAATCTGAGAATGTTTCTTGCTAACAGTTATTGTAATCACACTCCGAGCAGATTTTAAATTTACCTCCTTTGATTATAAAGTTTAAATGTAGAGGGCATAGTTTTCCATTTTGACTGCTGTGTATTAGAAACTAAATAAAATTGCAGCTGGATGTGTGTTATCCCTAATTCTTTTCATCTCCTACTATGGGTGCTCAATTTTTGAAAATATTTTGTAGATTTATGAAATAATCTGTACCAACATAACAAAAATAGCTGTGTTAGATTTGTACTTATAGATTTTGAGCGAGTAGTTTCCACTAATGTAGTATTTATTTTTTAACCAGTAATATGTTCATGAATAATAAACTTTTTTGTTTAGACAAAGGAGTCTAAAGGCTATAAAATACTCTCCACTACTTATCTGCAGGATCACTTTTTTCTTTTCAAAACACTCCCTGAAATGAAGGTTAGTCAAGCCAGTTTCACAATAATGAATAGCATAACTGTTTAGTTGTAATGAAACATGCGAGATGAACATCTGTAGTCACTCGATTTAAGCGATAGTAATAAATAACAAATTATTATTATTGTTAACTGCATCAAAAGAAAAAAATTAATTTAAATGTAGCTGATCTATCTGCTTGCTTTTATTCCTCAGAAAACTATTTTGTTTTCATGAACCAACAACCCACATTCAGAAGGACGTTGTAACCTCTTGTTCTGTATCTGTTCACACAGTTTGCTTTACCCTGAATCTTCTTAGTTTCTATATTAAAAAGCATCAGAATACAGCGGCTGTTCTTTACGCTCTCGCATCAGACAAATTCTCGGATGCTGAATAGGTATTTTGTTTGCTTTCCTTTATAACAAAAGCCTCCACTCAAAATATGTAATTCTTCTGTTGAGGAAACATAAAGATTATTAACAGTAAAGGTAATATTTAAAATAGTGTTAAAATAAAGAAAAAACAATTCTATTATTGGTACTGTTATTATTTATTATAAAGAACCGTTCAAAAAAAGAAGAAATTTTAACTCTTGTTCCTATTTTGGGATAACCATGATATTCCAAAGCATCATTAATCCAAAACATCAGTATTCCGAATTAAAGAAATGAATAAAAACATGATACGATTACAAACTCATGCGCCATCCACACTGGGAACAATCATGTTAAGCAACATGCACCTTTATTCCTTCACTTACTGAAAATTTCCAGGTTAGTATCGTTGTGCGTGGGTTTTAGGCTAAAACCAGCTTTCTTCACTAACTCTGAATTACCAAGTGCAAGAAAAGTAACTAACGTATTGTGCAAACGGTCTTCTAGTAGCTTCCAAAATTATGCACTTCTAAAAACAGGACTATTAAAACAACTGTTGTTCGGTTCTGTTCTGGAAATACCCAAATTAGTGGGAACGGGTTCCCCGCTTTAAACTTACCACAGAAAAAGTCTGTCCCTCTATATTCTGAATTTACTATAAATTGGGTGGGTTCTTCCCCTTTTAAATCTTCATTGGGTATGGCAGCATATTTGATGGCTGGAGATCACGGGTAAGTTTCCTTAATTTCAGTACCATTTTCTGTTGTTTTTTTTTTTTAAATAATGACTTTTTTTTTTCTTTCCGGAATAAATTGGCGACCCCAAGCGATTTTATGTAGCAACAGCCATATAAGCTATTGGTTTACGGTCATACTTAAACAGACCATTGCCCCGAACTCTATGAATGCATTTTATCCTTTTCCCCTACCACCTGGAGCACGGCTAGGAGTTCTGGTAAGAGACCACGCATACAAGACTCTGAAGAACTATTGAACATGTGATATCTTGGTATTTATGACTACTTTTATTTACGTGTTTTTTTTTTTAAATTATACTTTTATGGGCATGGACACCGTCCGTCCGTCCGTCCCAACGTTACGATAGACGATACCATAAGATGAGTCTTATTATGTAAGGACTTGTTGTCGGGTGAATGATTCTTGGACATACTATGGACGTTATATTGAAATCCAGTTTCATAGATGCTATTTCAGTCGGTTTTCATTTGAACTTCTTTATTAAGTCTAAATATTGAACCTTTTTTTTTTTTTTCAAAAAAAATAGGCAAATATTTTGGAGGAACACGAGAATTATCCGAAAGTTCTTTATTTTTAATTGTTTAAAATTTTATTTTAACGTTATCAAGATTTAAATACTCATATCTTGAAACAACCCGTAATCTGAAAAAATATATATGTATAAAGTTTATTGATACATCTGCTCTAACGATCAGACTAAACAAATGTTCAATTTTAATAAGTATAATAATTTATTTCATGAAAGAATATTAAATATTTTTTTTTTTTTTGCGTAGTGATAGATGTTATCTCCCTTGTATTCATAGGTGGCGCAGCAGCATAAAATTCGTAATTTATAGTATGGCGAGTTAGGTTGTCAGAAGGACGCAGCGAGGTGAGATGAGGTGAGGTGAGGTGAGGTGATGCACCAACCTCCGTCAGATGATAGTGGTGAAGACAGTCTTGTGGATTCTCCCGACTTGTTCCGAGATACACCTGTGCGCTATTTAGGTAAGTGACCCCGAATAGTGTTGGCGACGGTCAGGTGCAACTGTCCGTCTTCGCCGAGGATTATCCGCTTCTCCTAATCCCGCGGTAGAATCTTAACACCTGGATCAGTTCTGAGTTAGGATAACGAAGAGACATCGTTACGAATAAGGGACTAGAAGGAAAGGGTCCTATCAGCGTCAGACGTTTATTAGTCCAAGGGAGGTAACCACCAACATATGATATTCCTCTCAGATGTACAATGTGCGTGGACCCCCGAACAATAGGAAATTATTATAACAAAGTTTGTTTTTGTAAATATTATTTGGCTGGGCTTTCTTAACTTTAACGAATCTTGACGCCTGGAGCAATTCATAAATTTTGCTAAATAATTATAATTCTTTATTCAGTCTTGTCTAAAGTTAAAAAATTTACCATAATGTAATTTATTCTTAATATTTGTTAAGTTTTCTGCTCTTTCGCGCATCCTCTCGCATAAGCTATCGTTGTTTTTGTTAAACAAATGGCAAGAAAATTGTAAGTAAACTGAATAAATTACCTACCAGTGGTGTCTGATGATAGATGGTTAGTTTTATTCACCAAATGTTCAGCACAATCTTCTCTCGTGATCACCTTTAATCAATTAAATACGTAAGTTAGTTCCAGTAGAATCATGTAAATTGTTCTATGGTATAATGACTTGAAAAAAAACAACTGGTTTATATTCATATCAATTTTGGCTCTGTTAGGGTATTTGTTCTGAATTGAAGATCGACATAACAAATGGATAGCCTTGCTTGTTTGGAACATTTTCTAAAGGAGGACAGACAGAGACGGACAGATGTTGGTAGGATACAGACCAAACATTCGTACTGAGGTGGCTAAATGTGAATAGAAATGTGGTCTGTCTTGACTATGAAGACAATTTTATGTGCATGGAGTTATTGTCCAAAGAGCAGTTCAAGATCAACAATGGGTCACAACAACAGCAGATAATTTCTGTATCACTTTTGACTCAGCATAGCAGAACTTCAACACTGACCCAACTTGTTTTTGATCTCTCGAGGCTGCATGAAAGAGTTTATGTAAGACAACCCATCAACAGGAACAGTTGAACTGGAGTCATCAACATATTGCTTGGACATGGAGTCATGTTCTCTTTACTGATAAGTCAAGATTTTAGCCTTCCGTGTTACTTTTGGCAAGTACTTATCTGGAAGCAACAAAGTACGCACAACCAGCCCACAAATGCCATGGAATGGGAGGATCACTATGGCAGCTGAAGTGTGATTGTTTAGGCAGGAATTTCATTGGATGGGTGTAAGACCTGCGTTTCAGAGAGGAAGCCTGACTGCGATGAGATATAGAAATAAGATTCTGAATCCCTACGTCAGACCACACAACTTTTATTTTAATGGATGATAATGCTCATCTACATCTGATGTGTAATTGATCAGTATTTTCAAGACCACACCATTTGTCATAATATGGGCCAGCATGTTCCCTTGAACCAACTCCTTTTGAGAGTGTTTGAGATGATCTAGGAAGACTTGCTGCTTTTCTCCAAAATCATTCCTGCTGAAACATCTCTGGTAAGACTATAGACTTTATATTGCCTACTCCTTACATATATACAGTGCATCTCAAAAATTTACAATATCGTTGAAAAGTTCATTTTTTCCCGTAATTTAATTCAAACAGTGGAACTTTCATATATTCTAGATTCATTACACATAAAGTGAAATATTTCAAGCCTTTTTTTGTTTTAATTTTGATGATTGCTGCTTACAGCTCATGAAAACCAAAAATCCACTATCTCAAAATATTATAATATTTCATAAGATCAATAAAAAAAAAAGTATTTATA